>JAGDQP010000386.1:84056-101611 GCA_022664845.1 Lepisma saccharinum
GAGCTAAAGAACTTGGCTCCACTTTTTGCACCTCTGGTGTTTTTGTTCGGATTGAATTTACATGAATGGGTCAGAACAACGTCTTGTGCCTTCTCTTAAGAAAGAAGACGGACATTAAACACAAAGGTACAATTTTGATTTGCACTTAATTTGAAAATATGTACTGTGGCACTAAGTAAGAATGTAACTGTAATAATAGCGTATCTTTGGTGTGGAAATTAACATTTCATTAATAATATAACCTTTCATATATATTCAGATAGCTCTGATTTTGTGTGTGTGTGTATTTCAGGTTATTTGGAACCACATAGTACCATTTGTGAAAAAATAATTACGAAATGTGTAACATTAACATGTATCAGGTCCCTATTTTTAGTGTATTCCCAGATTATCTGCACGACTGGCAATTTTTTATATTAGCTACTTTCGTAATATGGCGTTCTATATTATTAAAACGTTACTGTCATTATTTCAGATGCGTAGAATGCAAAATACGATATAAAAACGGGTGATGTGAGAGCAAGAACACATATGCCCTTCTACATTATATCCTTGCACTCACATTATCCATTGATTTTGCACCACTTTCATGATTCTACGCATCCGAAATAAGGAAAGTCACTGTAACATATATATTCAACATCATTTAACACAAGTAGCTAATGTAAAGAATTACTTTGTGATTAACTCAGCAACCGGTGGCGTGGCGCCTATTACTATAACGAAAAGTTTTACCCAGTGGATATTCAGAACAGAACTTCCTTCCGCAAGTTTTGTACTCCTTGTGGTAATTTGAATGATTCAAAGTATAGTCTTGTGATATAAAAAAAAATAACTTCACTTTAACTAACCTCGTCTTTGCTTGCCGACACACTGCCCATGATTTTTGTAGCAATTCCGAATCAGTTTCAGGCTAACCCCAACACCAAGCATTAGCCAATTACCTCCCAATCGATTCTCCGATCCTTAAAACCCCAGTTAATACATATAAAACCCCTTTGATAGGATCTACGAAAGGTTTTCACTTAGCCAGCAACCATTGTGATTGGGTGATGATAAAATTTATCCTGACTTCATAGAGAGATTGAGCTATCTAATCAAAATCGATTGCTGCTCGAGTTGTAAACCGATTATTCATATTGGGATGTTGATCACTTGTAGAATCACCTCCCAGAGAGCACCCAAGCTTACGCCAAGTTTATACTTGCCTTGTTTTTCCCTTTCCCAAGTGGTAAACTTACCACGTAAAATTTATTTAAACGTTGTAGCAAATTTGGAATTACAAACTTGGCATATCAAAGTTTTTTTATAAGTTTGGCATTACAAACTTGTATATCAAAGTTTGCTACATGTTTGTCTGAAGTTTGATCTATCACTTATTTTAAACAGTTAATCTACAAATGAATTATTTTTTATTATATGGAAGGTCTCTCTCTCTCTCTCTCTCTCTCTCTCTCTCTGTATCTATCTCTCTCACACACACAGTCACACACACATATCTATCTTTCTGGAGCACGCTACGTGAAGAATAAACTACAGTACCTGTTCGAGTCGATGACACATTGCTTTTTTGGATTGCGTATAATGAAAGAAAGGATAAATATCAAAGTTGAATTGTTACGACTCATTCGGGGAAAAATTATACCGTGAGAAACGTAATCAGTTTTGACACGTGCTCTAACTCGTGGGCGTGCCTGCATAAAAACTGACAGCTGATGCATGTGGTGTTATGGTTAACGTCTCGGAAAGCTACTGCGGGTACCCGGGTTCGATTCCCGGTGGGATGATGTTTTATTTGTTAAAATACTGCACAGTAACTTTTTTTATAGATACAGTACAGTAACCCTTGTTTAGGTTAGAATTTTTTTGAACCCCGGTGTTTCAGTTAGTAATTCAACAACAACAAAAAATCACTGTTAGTTTATCGCTGTAAGGAAAAATCAAGGCTAGTTGAAACTTGGTTTACATTTGCAGCCAGTTTGTTTGAGAATTATCGTCGACTAAAGCAGTAAAGTATACATCGTTATGATACTTTTGAGGTAAATCACTTCTGAAAAATCACGAATCAACCTTCTTCATATCTCTATTCTAACAAAGGATCATTAACCTTTCCTAGTTTGAAATTAAAGTCTACATAAATGCGTTTATTCCAGAAAGAATTTTCGTAACATAAAAGGACTAGTAAAATGTACTTTGTTCAGCAGAAGAACGCGTGGGGTAAGGGCAGAGTGGCGGACAACTAACCTATCTGAAGATCGTGAGATCGAATCGTACTGCAGACTGAAATCTCTCGCTACAGGCTCGATGTAGGCCTACCAACGTTTTTCTTAAAACGAAGTTTGTAGCAAGCTTGTCCTGGAAGGTTTGTGGCAAGTTTGGCTTGCAAAGTTTGTAGCAAGTTTGGCATCCATCAACTAGCAAGTTTGCTGCAAGATTTGCAAGATTGTAGCAAGTTTGTAACCTTGCAATGCCAAACTTGCTGAAAGTTTAGAAACATGCAATGCCAATGCTGCAGCAAACTTGCTGCAAGTTTAATGTGCTATCTGGGCACTGTGGAGTGGTTACGATAGTTGATCCTACTTATGCAATACTGATTTAAGTTCAGGTTCAATTCCGTATATGTTTACGTTCAAAACAGCAAATCGAACTTCATATACACGGGAATTTAATTTATTGCTATCTGTAATCGTATACGCTCGTTTCCTTATTGCTGAATGTATGGTGCGCTTGACATCATAATTCTTACCGGTACTGAAACAATGTTCAAGTGAAGGTGAACCGAGAAGGGAAAGCGATACTGCTAATTGTAGATAAAGTATATAATTACAAAGGTTGATTTTTAACAGGAGAAAAGGGACAAGTATTCAAAAGGGTAGCCGAACTTTGTTGTTTGTGGATAATAAATAGGAATCAACTTTAATAACCTTTGGTTTAGTATCTAGTATCATAGACTAAATAATAACATAGACTTATACCTCTTACCTATTTTCAGCAGCACGTGATTTTGAACCCTGCCGTTAGGTAGCTTCAGTCGTTGGTTCTTTCCAGTAGTAGCCCTCCAAAGCTACTGAGCGGGAGTGTTCAAAATCACGTGCTCTAAAGCAAAAAAACATTAATTTTAGCGCAGACGAAAATAGGAAGGCGGTGTAACTCTATGTTATTATTTAGTCTATGCTAGTATTCCCTCAGTGATGGATTTTAGATACTCCTCTAGATCCCATAATGACCAACGCTAACCTAACATAATGTTAGACTAACGTAAAAAGAGTAAATAATATGCCTTTACTTAAGACTAAAACTGCTCTAATGTGCATCACCTTATATATTGTTACCAATTGAACGAGTCAAAGGAGTATGTAAATGGCATCCACAGTCACATTAATTATCTTTCATATTCAAATTACTTGTGCGCATTTGAACACTTTAAATTATTTATTCTGTTTACTGAACATAATTCACAAACATCTTACACGTCCATTTACTTGTCCTGTGCTTACCCCACGTAAGCGTCTTAAAAGTATCTGATTGGTTGACAGTCTGTATCGAAAAACTATTACAAAGGTTCCTATTGGTTAAATCATTCGTGATGTTTGCTATGAGTCTGCCATAAGGAGACGCAAATTTCCCTTTGTGAAGTCGTGATAAGTGCAGTATTTAATTCCAGAAGAATAGGGAATGCAGATTTATTCACACCCGATTTAATTTGGATTGTGACTTCATACTGTATCAAATTTGATTCAAAGATAGAGACAATCTATTTAACTTATTGTGTTTTACAATTTGCAAACTCTTTTCAATTCTATAATAGTCTACTTACAAAGAAAATGTTTGAATAATATAGAGATGTGAAAACTTTCTTCTTCAATCCAGAAATTTGTATTCAGTTTCACATTTAGTTCGATTCTTTATTAAATTATATATTAATTTTTGTAACTCTCTAAAAATGTTTATTTATTCAAGTTACCAAATGAATATGATTACTAAGGTAATAAATTTGAATAAACGATGTAGAGTAATTTCGATCACGGTTTTTGATATTAGAACCACTGTTTGACGACTCCACGAACCAGAGGTGATCATTCTACCACTGAGCCACAGCGGCACTAATATAGGAATATCAAAACTTTTAATAAAGAACCAAATTTAATAAGTAATATGGGTTTTACTTCTGTGAGTTCCTGTATGTTGAGGAACTCACAATGTTGAGGTATTCTTATACTAGTAACGTTTCAATGAATGGTAGTCTGGCTTTATTCACTATTCTACTATTAGTGCTAAGTGATGGTTGTCAATAAATTATGCAATATTATTCTTAAACCTGTGTGTCAATATTTTTATTGACTTGAAATAAAATATGTAAAGAATCAAAGCTGTGATTTTCATTGTGTAAGTGTTCGGACAGATTGGAGACAGGATTAGAACATTTTACATCTCTTTCATATTCTTAATTTTAGTTTGCATGTTATTTTTGTTATGGCCTATGTGCATGTCACATGTGCCAAGCGCCAATAAAAGGAAACTGGTTGAAAAGTTAACCAAAGCGTGTTAAGCTAAGCCTGTTAAACTTTTTACTAAAATTTTGCTATGTGTTTGTGTGTTTAACCTTTAAACGAGCAAGGAGTCGGACTCCCAAAGTATTTCTTTTGTATGTAACTCTGAAACTTGTCAAAATTTTGGGAAATGATTTGTTGTTTGAATTTTAATTTATTTTTTAAGGCCTCTAGGCAAATATGGCTCAGTTCGAATGATTTCTTGTGTAACAGACACCTACCACGGAGGTATCTAAGCAACCAGCAATCACTGACTGAAACGTCAATATGTAAGCACACCTCAATAACAGGTGCGGAGGGAGCACGATGCAACACATCCAGCCAGACAGCTCCCACTTGTCTGTCAAGGGCTGAAAGGCTACGATTAACGCTTCTCTCAATCAATGAAAAATTTGAAACGGAGTAAAGCATAAGAAAGTATCGAAACAGCATAGAAGCATTAAATAAATAACTAATTATTCAGTGGACTAAAACAAAGAGCCGACGACTATAATGTCCTTCAAAAGGAGGACATGAAACTCATGTTCACTGCTCTACTAGCTCTGACCAAAGCTAAGCACAACTGACAGTCTAAAAGTTACCATTAAATCACACTGGCAACACTGAGAAATAGTTGTACTACCTCTCAAGGCCATCTGTCCTATAGCTATCGAAAGGGTAATACTGAACAGAGAATATTTAACTTAGGGAAGAAATATTTAATCAGAGCTTAAAAGATAAGGACAACAACACTCTGACTGAAAGCCGGGGAAACGTAAAACGTCACTTCTTCTCCCAACGACTTCATCAGTCAGCAGTGTGTCCATATACCACTGAATGAATAAATTATTAAGTCACCTCAATCGTATGTTCGGATAACCCTTTAGAAACAGAAGGATAAAAGAAAAAAATATTATATTGCAATACTGTACTGATAAGAAAACTTCAAATATAACTCTTAAAAGAAAGCAGCTCTAGGTAATAGGAATCTGAACCACTCCGATTTAAAACATTCGTAGTATGTAGTAGGAATAAGATAGAAATTGGACTTTAACGCAAAACTCTCGGGGAGAAAAAAATCTCATTTCTTTACTAAAGTTACAGAATCCGAAATATTTACTAGCGTAAGAAAATAGCATCTTAACTGTCAAATCGAGAAGAAGAATTATTATTTATTATTATTATGATAAAACGCCTATATAAGTACACAATCCCCATAACCCCCCAATAAATTCCGAGTATAAAACTATACTCGGGGCACTGTTACCCATCTTTTTATAGTGATAACATAAAAATGGAATCTTATTCTGATGCTTGAAGCAAAGCACTTCCTAACTTTAAAAAAAAGTAGTTGAAATGGGGGAGCAAGAAAATTTTTCTAAGCACTCAATTGAATACACTAACACGACGAAGTAAAAGGGACTGAACAAAAGCTGTCGAATCAAACTCGTTTGGACAGAAAGTCAGACCTAAATTATTTACATAGGGGGCCAAAAGCATATTCCAACGTTAGGATTCTTATAAGAATATCACTAATAGTGTCAGAAGCTGACCTAAACGCCCCCACAATCCAGAGATTCTCTTTAACTGTTCCAACAATAAAATGAAACTCAATCAACGCTAATCATTGCGACACCGAAGGTTGTTTAAATCAAAAGCAAAATAAAATAAGCGTTAGATCCATATAAAAGCTCGAGAAACAATACCTTTCAAAGAGGATAAATATATTAACTTTTACCTATTTATTATCGAAATCTCGAAAATTTATCAAAATATCAGCTTTTCCTATTAATTATTATTCTAGAACAGCTGCAAAATGTAAAACAGCTTTACTAGATTGAATTGTAATACTTTGGCCAAGTTTAATAGTAAATTAAACAACAATAGTAGAAAAGTACACTTGCTAATTGCTAAAATAAGGCAACTAAATCTACCATTAGTTGTAAAGAAAACTGAAACACTCCTGATTATTTATTTTTATTGTAATAAAGCAAAAGTTGAATTTAGCTTGAACACATGCATAAGATACAGTCAATACAAAATCGTGACAAATAGAGTACAGTAACAATAAAGACATGACTAAAGAGAATTAAAATTAACCACCAACAATAGATTAAGCATAAAACAGGTTAATAAATTTCAAACTGTCAGAGATATGTCTACAGAAGGAGAGAGCTTGTGCTGAACAGATGGCAGCAAGTAGAGAGAGGGATTTCAGGGGTTAGGCTTTTAGGTGTAAGTTCTAGGTAAAGACAGAATTGCAGGAATTCAATATGTGAGAGCATGCGGGAAAATTTAAATGTATTGATGCAGAAAGATTATAACTTTTGGAACAGGTAAAATAAATACATCTCAAAGACAAACAAATATACTGGTTGTAAAGTCCAACAAATATTTATGCTTAATTTTAGATTCAAGACTCACTTGGCAACCACATATTAAGAGCATCTGAATCAAAGCAAACAAAATAATAAACACGCTAAAAGCGCTTGCCACCAATAAGTACGGAGGTCATCAGATGATAATGCTCACTTTTATTTAAAATTATTTTCTACCTTCCATCGAACATGGAATCTCAATGGTTCCAACAATCACGGACTTTAATGCAAATAAGATTGAGATCCTACTTCGAAGAGTGTTGCGTGTAGAACTGGGAGTCATGAATAGCCACCCAAATGTGGCCATTTATGCAGAATCACATATCTTGAATTTCCAAACTCGTCGAAATTTACAAGCCATAACATTTTTACTAAGAAGCCATCGCATTAAAACGCACCCGTTTAACAAAGTCTTACAGGAAGCTCTCCATCTGAAACAAAAACGTCAAAGATTCCGGAAGTCTTATCTGGGAAGTCTTATCTGCGCAGTACTCAGAGAAATTATCTTTTTTTACACCAGTCAAAAAAAATCCATTGTTCAAAATTCAATGTCCCTTAGCTCCGGACATCCCAATCCACTATCCCAAGTACAAACATATAACAGAATATCGAGCTAATTGGGAAGGTTTTTACTTTCTAAATGTAGACGGTAGTGAAGCTGAAACCTTAGTCTCCAGCGCTGTATGAGATGAAACGAAAAAAATATGCACTCAAATATAAATTACACCCCGCCCTCAGTTCATTTTATGCGAGACATTCGCTATTGCAAAGTGTTTAGGTTATACATTACTTTTAAAAGCTAAAAAATTCCTCATCCTCTCTGACTCACAGTCAGTACTACAGTCCATAAACAGATCATGCAAAAAAATCTTTTAAATCGCATCCGCTTATTTACGACATTTTAGAACTTTATCATCTAAATATAAGCATGCAGAAATAAATTCATTTCTGTTTCATTACCAGTCACCGGGGGGTCCACCAAGATTACGCGGATATACTTGCGCGGAACAGCCACCAATTACCCAACATTACTAACTCAAATCTTTATTATTTAGATCTTTTACCTCGTTGTAAGAAAAAAAAACAATGGTCAAACTACCTAATGGAAGAAATTCAAGCAGGTACCATTACTTTTCGACTTTTTTATGACAAATATTCAACAAAACCTTGGTTCCGAACCATGAATGTTCCAAGACAAGTAATTCAAACAATTATAAGAGGTCGCTCCAGTCATACGCGTTTAAATGATCATCTTACCAGAATAAAAGTAAAGATAGAAGCAACATGCGAGTGTGGGCATCAATCACAAACCTTTCTTCACCTTCTAACAGAATGTTCTAAATTTTCTCTTCAAAGCACTTCTTTACTTAACGCTTTGTACAGGATCAAAATTCCTAAACCTATTTCCTTCCAGTCTCTTCTCTTTCATCCAACTATAAATACATCTTACCTAATTTACAGCTTTTTCAGAAAAATTAAAAAACATATTTAATCATTCTTCTTTCTTTCTTCTTCTCTTTCGTTACTCTTCTCTCTTCCACAACGCCCTCTCCCTCTATATTACTTCTCCCTGATTTCAATTTCACACAAGAAAAGACAATAAGATTCTGGATTAAACTGGATTTCGAAAACAGATAAACTACCTTATATATATAAAGGATCAATGCAACATGGAAAAGATACAAGAAAAAACAAAGGAAAATATAATTAATCAACGCATTAATCAACCTCTGGAAGAAACTATTGCAATAAGCTAATCAGGAATAAAACCTCTTCTTCCAAATCTACCAAATACAGCAAATTAAGAAGCAAAAATTTCGTAATTTAGCACTTACCCTGGTGTCATCATTTCTTTTCTTCAGTTGTGAAATCGTCTTCAGGCGTCTTATACAGAATCAACGCAATTTGAGAAAAAAGGGAAAATATAACTAATCAATTAACTATAAAATTCAAGTACAAGTATCCTTGAAAGATGTCATTACAATAAACAATTTAGGAAGAAAACTTCACCTTCATAACCTACAAAGAACATTGAATCGAGAAGCAAGAACAAGAACCTCGTATCTTAGTGTGTCCGGACTTTTTATTTTCCTCCTCCACTTGTGAAACTGTCCTCTGGCGAAATGTTGTCTCTTTCATCAGAAAAGTCTTCGAAAGCAATTTTTATCAATAATTCAGTACAAATTATCTATTCAAGATTGAATAACACTACAACTCTACTATAATTAAATAAAGAGCATAGCTATAAACTTAAATATTAGTTTGCAGTTAATAACAGAACAGAAGTGCCTCGTCCCTTCCGTCTCTTGGGTTCACTCCTCTCGCCCACAAAAAAGCCTGATGCTTCCTCTATTTATATTCCTAATTCTATGATTCTTGCCCATAATATAAAATAAAGAGTTATTATTGCTTCATGCTCTTGCCTTAGTACAAGGATTGAGTTTATATCCGCGAGAACAAGAAGATAAAATTCAATTTATCTTTTTAATGAAATCGCTTGACTGAACTAATTGCTTTGACTTGGAAAAGATAACATAGGTATTTATCTTTATGTTTGATTCATACAATCAATAGACTAATTATAAAATAAGTAGCCTATTCTATACTTTCATGTTTCTTCCTTGTTTACAGAAAGGATGCAGAATCGTTCTGTGTCAGAGCATACAAATTTAATGTAGGCCTATTCTTGTAAAATGCTATTAACTCTTGATGCACTAACACATGGACTTATCTTAATAGAAACGGCGTGTTTTAGGTTATCAGCCTGGAACGAATAATTGAAATAGATTAACTTTAAATTCTCCCCGGAAGCTGTAATGATCAAATATAATCTAACGTAGCGCTAATTGGAACGTTGGGCGTACACTGCGATGAACCTACGAAAACTAATCACTCTTTCACAGTAAAACAAAATGACCCCAAAATTCCAATCGAGTAGCATAATAAGCATAGGGGTAGGTTAAGGAGAACACCAGTTAAAAAGCTTCCACGCTACGTCAGAAAGCCACTACCGGTGTTGTCACGATCAAGAAGATTCAGTGCTGTTCCTTTTCCTTACAAATGGACCACCCATTATGAGCCCGCTTAATTATGAGCCGAGTTCTGGGAGCAAAATTACTTTAGCTTGCGTCGGGTTGATTTTTCCGAAGTAAGTCACAGGTTCATGAATCGGAATCACGATAATGTTACATAGTATAACACCATTGATGTTTTGCTATAGAAATCACGGACCCCTAATAGCATTCAATATCATATGGATATTCAAAGGATGTCCCGCCGGGATATTAACGACGTCCATGTGACATCCCACGATATCCACAGAACGTGTTGATCAGATGGTCGAATGTCCGCTTCATGGATATCCCGCTGGACCTCCATGGAATGTCCGTGAAACGTCATGTGACCATCGCGATGGGACGTCCGGTGGATACTATGGGATGTCGCATGGATATCACATATCGCCCAGCTGGACATCCCCATGGGGAAGGTGGGGTCAGCGTTTTTTCTTCATTTTATTCCTTAACGAAGTTGTAAAGGTCCTTTATGGTGCTGTGATGTCCTTGATCTGAGTGACGGGGTTTGACTTTCTCCGTGTTAGTCATTTTCAGGAGTCATAGTTGGATGTTGTTGAACTGCACAACATCCAAATATTACTCCTGAAAATGACTAACACGGAGAAAGTCAAACCCCGTCACTCAGACCCCGGGCATCCCAGCACCATAAAGGACCTTTCCATCTTCGTTAAGTAATAAAAGAAAGGACAATGGCTGCGCCAAACTCATCTCAGTCCCATCTACAATAACATCATCCTCTATCTATCCACAAGAATGCATCATTAATTGCAGAAAATAATCTTGCATTGAGTTTCGATGTAGCATTTTCTTGACCGTCTTCAGAACACAGGAAAAACATTTGTAGGAAAACTGACCTCAGGCAACACCTTACTCATCAAAAAGGCAGCACTTGATAACAATCTAAGAATTGCGTAATATACCAAAAGGTCCAGATGGTAAGCTACTGCGGAACAATGAAGAAACTAGTTGCGGGTTCAAAATTCGTCATGACTGATAACCGGTAAATTCGGTGAACTGAATGTTACAAGTAATGTCACAGAGTAGAAGCACTTGTACTTGTAGCAGTGAACCGGAACTGGTAACCCAATAACCAAAATTTCACTAGTAATTTTACACAAGAAGTTAGAAATTATGCATAACATAATTTAACCCATTCTAACAAGAGAAAAAAATAATCTAAGCGGGCTTTTCTAAGTCATACGCTAACCTTATCGACTGTAATGGGTGCATAAATAGCCGGTCAGATGGCCGAGCGGTCTGCGGTGGTAGGCCAGCGGCTCGAAGGGCCCGAGTTCGAGTCCCGGCAGGGGTTTGGGTGTAAGTTTTAACAGCTACGGTAAAGGCGAATCGTGACGGGCCGAAGTCCGAAGTTACTAGACTGGCCCATATTTTTAAATAAAGTTTTTTTCAAGGGTGCATAAATAACGTTCGGCACAAAATAATTTTACATAAATAGGAGACAAAGGGAACGTAAATATCACGGTCGTGCAATTTGATTGTCGCATAAATGGAATAGCAACGTGTAACGGCCTGTGGCACCAGCAAAACTAAGTAATGATGAAAAAATCTACCTGATTTCTCTATCCTGTCACAGACTACCTAACTGGCTGTAGTGGGTTGTGCAATGCATGTAATAGTAGAGTATGAAAAGTAGAAAAAAACTTAAAATACATTGTGTGCGTAGTGCATTAATTTGCAGAGTAAGGTTCATGAACGAACAAAGGACGTAAGTTTCACAACTCTGAAGCCCAGTTCCACTATTGCAGCCCGAAAACTCGCACAGGGAAGGGTGGGCATTTAATTCTGATTGTAGGTTAAGTTAGAATAATTAGGTCTAGGTGGTTTTTCATTATGGAGTAGCAAACAAATTTACTACTTGCACAACGTAACAAACAAAACATGGCAACCAGCTATTTGAAATGTGCGTAGTGTTTTTTTAATTTATTTGTCTTTTAGGCAGTTCAGTCCGGGAGGTGTTGCAAGATATTCAGCCTGGTACCTGTTTGTAGGTACCATTCCGGCATTTGCCTGATCTGACTGTCGGGAAACTCCTGGAAAAACCTCTTCATGCAGTAGGATGGGTGACCGGTGGGCGCGAATCCACAACCTCCGAATGCTAATTATATGGTGGTTCGTAATTATCCCATTGTGGGATATTTCGAACTTAGCAAATTTCTCACCGGTTACCTACACATTGACTTTTACAACCTTCTTGTTCATCGGCAGTCATAAACAAAACGTTCTTCGTGCATTAGCTTACGGTGGACCAGTTATATACACTCTTTCTGACAACAAAACATAGTTGCACGTCTTGCAATTAAGATCAAAAAAACACTGAACTGCTGAACAAGACTATATTATTCGTAAAAAATAAATTACATGTAACGTTTCGACCTTCTAGCCAAGATCCTCATCAGACATACACTAAGTCTGTACAAAAAATTACACACATATAAATACAAGCCCAATAGTCTACCTGCTCCCTCATTGGCCGAAAGAAGCAGCCAATCAGGGACGCCCAATCAAGCAGCCTCCCCATTGGCTGGGACAATCAGTCAATCAGAGACGCCATAAAACATCCCATGTTAACAAAAAGAATCAACATGAAGCAAACTTAGAGCCCCCTAACACCTCAATTAACATACATATTTCTGTGTTTGTCAACAATAATCTTCCATTCTTTATTAATGCTAAAACCTTTGGTCCAGTTCATTAAGTTCTTATCTTCTTCTTTTTCTATCCACCAGGCCTCCTTCCATTTTCTAGGCCACATACTATCTTCATGTTCTAACACAATCACTTTTTCCCAGTCCACATTATGTCCTTTTTCTTTTACATGTTTGAATATAGCATTACTCTCTCTACCATATTTCACATCGCTTTTATGTTGTTTAATTCTTTCTTTCAACAATTTACCCGTCTCTCCAATATACTTCATATCACAATCCTCACAGTTAATACAATAAATGACACCTTTCTGCTCCTTCTTCCCTTTATCCTTTCCTTTACTTCGGACCAAATCCAACAACTTTCTACTGCCTTTTCTGTACGCTCTTACACCCTGCTTTCTTAACATCTTTTTAATAATCTCTGTGTCCTCTCCTAACCCTATAATGCCTTTCCCTACCACCTCTTTTCCTTCCTCCTCTCCTTCTCTTCCCATAGAAACCACAGATGCCTTTAAGATATCCCTTTTACTATACCCATTCTCATACAGCTGTTCCTTAAAAACTTTTACATTCTTTTCTACATTTTTGCTACAAATCCTACTAATTCTTGTCAACATATTTCTTATAAAATTTGCTTTGGTGCTTTTATCCACATTACTTTTCTTATTACAATAAATACCAGCATTGCATTCTTTTTGATACCATTGAGTTTTAAGTCCCCTCCCTTCTTTACTCATTAAAATATCAAGATAACATAAGCTACCTTCCTTCTCTATCTCCAGCTCTAACTCTATTCCTTTTTCTTTATCCTCAATGCCTTCTACAAACTCTATCAATTCTTCTTTAGAGCCTTCCCATATACCAAAACAATCATCAACGTATCTACATAAATACTTAATCTTCCCTTTTCCCTTCTCTACCACCTTCCTCTCCCATACATTCATAATGATATCAGATAACTAGAACTAAAGGCAGTAGAAAGTTGTTGGATTTGGTCCGAAGTAAAGGAAAGGATAAAGGGAAGAAGGAGCAGAAAGGTGTCATTTATTGTATTAACTGTGAGGATTGTGATATGAAGTATATTGGAGAGACGGGTAAATTGTTGAAAGAAAGAATTAAACAACATAAAAGCGATGTGAAATATGGTAGAGAGAGTAATGCTATATTCAAACATGTAAAAGAAAAAGGACATAATGTGGACTGGGAAAAAGTGATTGTGTTAGAACATGAAGATAGTATGTGGCCTAGAAAATGGAAGGAGGCCTGGTGGATAGAAAAAGAAGAAGATAAGAACTTAATGAACTGGACCAAAGGTTTTAGCATTAATAAAGAATGGAAGATTATTGTTGACAAACACAGAAATATGTATGTTAATTGAGGTGTTAGGGGGCTCTAAGTTTGCTTCATGTTGATTCTCTTTTTGTTAACATGGGATGTTTTATGGCGTCTCTGATTGACTGATTGTCCCAGCCAATGGGGAGGCTGCTTGATTGGGCGTCCCTGATTGGCTGCTTCTTTCGGCCAATGAGGGAGCAGGTAGACTATTGGGCTTGTATTTATATGTGTGTAATTTTTTGTACAGACTTAGTGTATGTCTGATGAGGATCTTGGCTAGAAGGTCGAAACGTTACATGTAATTTATTTTTTACGAATAATATAGTCTTGTTCAGCAGTTCAGTGTTTTTTGACACTCTTTCTCTGCAGGTGCATGTTAAATGACTACCAAATATTAAATTTTCCTTTCTGATCATCTTCCCTAAATTTCCATCACCTACTGAAATGTCGATCTATCATCATCCATTCGGCCTGAGCCAAAGATACCTAACCACCTTAAACTAAAAGAACATTCAGATTGGATTTTTTATACTACACAGTTCAGCATACGTGTACATACCCCCACCGTAAAAAATGCTGGGCGCTGCAGGTGCTTTGATTTTTCCGTGAAGGTTGCAACAACGAAATTTTCTCGCTTTTACTTGAAGTTATTTTCCCCTCATTTAATGTGAGGTCAGTTTGGAGCATGTTCATCACAAAGACATAAGGCAATGACAGTTACAGCTTTGCGCTGTCACTTACGTGAAATTAATAAATACACAATATCAGCTATCTTAAAACATCTGCATGCACTTAACAATATGAACTGACATATGCTTACCTCTAAACTAAGCGTAGTTACTCAATTATGTTTGTTCGAAGTAATGGTGCAATAACCTTCTAGTACAAACAGGCAGTAAACAGTTGCCAAACGCGAAGCGTGCTTGAGTGAAACAATCGACTGTTTGCGAGCGTTACATATTACCTCAGGATATCGCAATACGACCACATTCGGGATCATCCTGCCAGGATATCCCCAGAATATCCCGGGATATTCTGGGGATATCAAAACTCACAAAACCGGGATTATGCAGGTAGGATTTCCTACAGATATCCTGGTTATGTCCCAATATCCCGTGCGACATTGTGACATCAATGGGACCTGTTCAGAACGTCCCATGGATGTCGGATGCTATTAGGGACATTATGTCGGGTAAGCGATAGCGAACGAAGACGGGTTAGAAAAAGTCAGATTAGATATTTATTTTCATTATATGCGATGCAGATTACCTTTAAGACAGCACCTGTGACCGCTTCATTTATCGTTCCAAATGGAACGCCCGACATATACTAAAGAGAGGCCCTGGTAGCAAGCGGACTGAATGTGTTTACGCACAATTTCGCTATAAATTTGCATCATCAAATCTTAATTGTTAAGTAGACATATTCTATATTCTAGAACCTTATGAACTTGATAGATGAAATGAGTAAATCTTTGTAGAAAAGCCTTGATTATTGCAGTGTTTGTTCCACGTATTTGGACAAGTTTTATGATTTGATTCTGTAACGACGCCCCAGGTGGGCAGTGGTGAACACATCTCTCTGTAGGTGGTGTGTGCGGTGAATTTGGGTGCAGCTGAGTGTTGTGGTTTTTGTGTGTGGATATGACAATTGTCCGAGTTGTACACATGCTGAATAGAGTGGGTAGGAAAACTTACGTGATTATTGTAATAGTCTTAGGTTCATCATTGTAAAGTAGGAAATAACTCAAGCCTCAATTCCATGATATTTTAGTGTGTTCAATTATCAAATACGCCTGTTCTTGTATATCATATAATTTATCTTTGTAATACGTATTGAGAAATATTTGTAAAATGTAATTCAATGCTTATTGGATAGTGATGAAAACCTGTTCGCCATTGTCAGACCGAGTAAGGTAATCACGAACACTACAGACTTCTTAAAAAAACCGAATTTGTTGGAGGTCGATTTTGAATCAATTTCCAAATGTTGATAACTACATTGTAGAGCAAAGTGTGAAGTTTGTTTCAACTATCTTGTTTTCTAAAAGTGTCCAAATAATTTTTGTGCAGTTTTGTTAGAAGCTTAGGTGTTCGGTGTATAATTTCCAGTTGAGTAACTTACAAAGGCGTATTACCAGGTGCGTAAATATGAAACCGGAATTTATGTACAGAAAAGACAGAGTGATTGGATGACAACGCTAAGAACTATTTTATTCGGAGTATTGTCCATTGCTAGCGATACATTTCTGCCATCGTTCCGGCAATGTGTGGATGCCAGACCAAAAAAACTGTGCTTCTTGTGCTGAAAACCAGTCATCAAGAAATTTCCGTACATTTTCGTAAGATGTGAAGCGCTGGTCAGCAAGTGCGTGTCCCATGGATGCAAATAAGTGAAAATCGGAAGGCGCCAAGTCTGGTGAGTAAGCCACATGCGGAAGGATTTCCCAGCCAAACGTCGCAGTCGTTTCCTTGACCGGTTTTGCTGTGTGGGAGGGTGCATTATCGTGAAGTACAATCACTTTATGTTATCCTTGGTCATATTCTGGTCATTTTTCACGCAAAGCTTGATGCAAATCGATCATCTGTTGTCGGTAACGTTGGGTATTAACGGTTTCGCCAGATTTCAGCAGTTCATAATAGATCACTCCCTTCTGATCCCACCAAACACAAAACATTGTCTTCCGTCCATAGCGATTTAGTTTTGCAGTCGATGTCGCCGGTTCTCCTGGAGTTACCCATGATCTTTTACGCTTAGGATTCTCGAAATAGATCCACGTTTCGTCACCAGTCACAATTAGATGGAAAAATGATTTCCTTTTGTACCTGGCGAGCAGAATTTCGCAAGTGGTTTTTCGGTTTTTCTGCTGTCGTTTAGTCAATGCAACCCACCTTCTGAATCTTGCTCATGGCTTTTAAACGTATGGAAACTGCTTCTCGTGTCACATTTAATTGATCCACGAGTTGTTGTTGCGTTTGAGCATCATCCTGATCCAACAAAGCTTGCAATTCGCTGTCTGCAAACTTTTTCGGTGGTCTTCCACATTCTTCGTTTCTCACGTCAAAATCGCTCACATTTTTTAAACCACTCATAGCACTGTGACTTACCAAGAGCATGATCACCGTAAGCTTCGATAAGCATGCGATGCGATTGTGCAGCAGTTTTCTTCAAATGGTAACAAAAAATCAATGCTGTCCGCAAATCATAGTTTGTAAGTACAAATTGCGCCATGTTCAACGCTATTAAACACTACACTATGACATGAAACTTGTCTGGTTGTGAATTGCAAATTGTTACCAGCAGTCAGAACAAGCAAGTGGCGCCAATGACGCAGTTTTACGGTAACCACAGTGACAACTAACGCCGTCTATGCACACATTCCGGTTTCATATTTACACACCTGGTACCTTGTCTATATTTTCGTTGTAGGCCTACTTCGCTATCTTAAATTTATTTTTTGCCCCAAGTTTTAATAGCGGTACCATAGATTATGTTATTACACGCGGTTTTTTTCAGAAGATTTCGTTCGGTGGGGGTTCACGAAAATGATAAATAATTTATATTGATTCC
>JAGDQP010000386.1:102011-132810 GCA_022664845.1 Lepisma saccharinum
TTTTCTGTGTTAATTTCAACATTTACCGTACACAAAGTTATTTGTGAAAAAGGTAATAACATCTATTCTTTCGTACTGCATGATGGCAGAAAAGATTCCTCAATTAAAAATTCCGCATGAGTGGGGTGCCAGGGCCTCGTAACCAGCAAGGAGTTGGGAGAGTGTCTATAGGCGAGAGGAACATTTCATATACACAGAGAATTGGCCGTGCCGTGGTGATGTAATGGTAGCATACCGAGCCAGCAATTGGGAGATCTGGGTTCGAGGCCCGGTCGCGGCGGCTGTCAATATTTCTGTGTTAATTTTAACAATAGTGTTACTTAACAATATGTCGTACTTCTTTAGTTAACCTCAAAATAACATGCACAATATTTATAGAATGGGCTATTGTATACGTATAAGTATGAGTAATAATTTACAAGTGTTGAGACTAATTCTTCCAGGGGAGCGGTTGAAAGGTTCCCCGGGGGAACAAAGCCCCCCGAAAACATGCCTGAAAGAAACAGTGATTACACACCATTATACTTGTATCAAGATCTGTAGCTGCTTCATTATAATCACTTCGGTTCCTGAATAACCAGAATTACCTTTTAGTTCCAGTGTATCGTTTGAATCGAATTACTGGAAGTGGAAGGTGATTCCGGGAAGATCCTTCATTAGTGGCACTTTATGTCCCTGATACAGACACACCAAGCCGAATGTAACTAAACCTCAGCTAATGTAGGCTAGCATATCGAATATAAAGCAAAAATAAAAAAAAGTGAGGTTATATGAGAAAGTTAAGAGTACAACTACGATAGAGTGCTTACAAAGAAACAGACTCCACAAGTGCTGTATGCAGGAATTATAGTTATGGAACAAGCAATGGACTTAATATAGTGTAAGTAACATGTTTAAAAACCTTGAAATGTATATATATATTGGAGCGGCTACATGAAGTAGCAATGTGACTGAAACAATCCCAGCAATATCCTGAACAAATACAAATTAACGCCTACATGGTTCACAGTTCCGATTCCTTGCTCCAAGTAGCGATGAATGGAATCTGTAACAAACAATCTCAAAGATTCAAATCACCTGTACTTGGAGCGTGAATCGGAACTGTTAAAAACTAAATCCTGAAAGAGAACTTTATAATCGAGTAATCACACTTTCATTGGTAATGTACTATCATGGCCAATATAATGTTTACATGACTTTGATATACACGATTTTTCTCTAAGCCTAGAAGATAGGCCACCCAACTGACGTAGAGTGGGCGGTGTATGATTCCGAGAGTGTGTGAGTGAGCGAGCAAGTGTTGGAATTTTCTTTTCTTTAACAGAAAACATTATTACATGTCTTGGGTGTTCTGGAAAGATATTATGATTTCTTGTAGTATGTACCAAATAAAAAAAAGAACTTAAGCAAGTCGCATTTCAAACACCAAAACAGGAAACCTAAAATTATTTGTATTTTAGGTGGACCACTAGTTGAAGTTTAGTGAAAAGTGCAATTTCAATTGTCCAATAGAAAAGATCCTTACCGAACATGAAGAAACAAAAATGAACTTTGAAACCTATGGTTGCTAGGTAATTATTTCTTTCTTAATGAATCAAGTATTCCATAGAACACTAACGTTATACGCGAAAGGCAAGAGAAAACGTCTGTTTCTAACAGTTCTTATAATTGGGGCACAATATTAATTTAATATTTTTTGATAAGATGTTGTTATTTACGTTTATCATTTACAAAGATATTAGTAGCAAGATACACAAATATGTTGCGTGCGAAGTTCTACTAATTTCTCTCTCTCTCTGTATATATATATACACCAGGTGTATGCATAAGTTTTTGCCTTTTTTTGGTAAAGAAAACACGTAATTTTCAAGGGAAATTAATTTTGTTTTCTTGAAAATATTGACCATCGGCTTCTACACATTTCGCCCATCTTTCAGGTAATTGATGCATACCATGCCAGAAAATCTGCTTGTCTTTTGCGGCAAACCAGTCGTCGAGCCATTTTCCAACGTCTTCGAAATTGCTGAAGTGCTGCTCTGCGAGCGCGTGCCCCATTGATGCGAAGAGGTGATAGTCAGATGGCGCCAGGTCTGGGGAGTACGGCGGGTGCGAAAGGATGTCCCATCCAAGCGATTTCAGGTGTCTTTCACTCGTTTTGCTCTGTGAGACGGCGCATTGTCGTGTAACACAATCACTTTGCCATGTCTTCGGGCCCATTCCGGTCGTCTTTCGATCAATGCGTGATTTAAATTAATCATTTGTTGGAGATAGCGTTGTTTATTAACGGTTTCGTCGGGCTTCTAGAGTTCATAATACACAATACCGCTCTGGTCCCTCCAGACACAAAGCATGGTCTTCTTGCCGAAGCGATTTGGCCTTGGTGTTGAAGGACTGGCTTCGCCAGGTGAAAGCCACGATTTTTTCCGCTTCGGGTTTTCAAAATAAATCCATTTTTCGTCACCCGTCACAATTCGATACAAAAAGAATTTTCTTTCGTGTCGTTGAAGCAGCATTTCACAAGTGACTTTGCAATTTTCCATTTGACGTTCATTCAAATCGTGTGGGACCCATTTACCCAGTTTATTGATCTTCCCCATTGCTCGTAAACGTCTGCTGATTGTTTCGTGTGACACATTTAATGCTTTTGCTAATTGCTGTTGAGTTTGAGTTGGGTCATCCTCCAATAACACCTGCAATTGCTCGTTTTCTCACTTTTGTGGTCTACCAGAGTGCGCACTGTCTTTCACATTGAAATCACCACTTTTAAATTGTCGAAACAATGTCTCACATGTTCTAATCGATGGAGCGTGTTCACCATATGTTTCTACCAGCACACGATGACTTTCAAAGCCTTTTTCTTTTGATTAAATAAGAAAAGCAATGCGTGCCGCAAATGTTCTTTTTCAGGCACAAACTTCGACATGATCACTGAACGATAAAACAAAGACGTTAGTGTTTGGCGGACTCAACTTGTGTGTGTTTGTAGTTTAATGTCAGACGAACAAAATGACGTATGTATCAAATGAATACGCTGCGTACTTTTCGCTGGCGCCATCTCTTAGGTAAACCGGAAACTACTTATGCATACACCTGGTATATATATATATATATATATATATATATATATATATATATATCTATAATAGATATAGAAAAGAGAATAGATCTTTGAGCATCATATGAACAATATCTGAGATAACTTAAGATTTTCCTGTTTCCCGACAAATATTTGTGTGTGTGTGTGTGTTTAATAAACATTAATACGAGTATGTTTTGTTTGTTCCGAGCGGCCGTACCTTACTTCGTAGAGCGTCTGTTTCGTATTCGTGGGGTCCTCGGTTGACCATCCTGACTTAGGATTTCTTATTGTTTTCCTCAACCACACTAGGCTTGTACCGGGATGGTATCTTCAATTTGAGACCCGGCCGACTCCCTACCGCATTTCCCACAACCTTATCCCGAAGTTATCCATATGTGCCTAAAAGCTATAAATAAGATACTAACCCAACGTGTATAATATATATACCTGTCGTTCTGTTAATCGGAATATTGCTTCTTAATGCCGGGTCAATACGACCGAGATTGTTCAAGTGACCGTAGCTCAGTTGATACAGGGTTGGCTAAGCAATCGGAAGGTTCTGGGACGGTCGTCTTTCCTGACTGAGATAGTACAAGCCAATTTTCCTCACGAAACGAATAAACTAATGTTTATAATAATCCGCAGATATAGAATAAACAAACACACACACACTCACGTCGGGACAGAAAGTGTCTATGGGAGAGAGAGAGAAACACAAAATGTGTAAGAGAGAAACACAAAATAAGAGAAAGAGACGAAGTCATGAAAAGAAAGATAAGGATCAATGAAAACATTGAAACTAGATTGATTTATTATTATCCTAAAGACCAAACGCAAACACACTGTTTACTTTCTTATTCTAGCAAGTGATACTCCTTCTCTCTTTAACCCGAGAAGATTCTCTGATTAAGTTCTGTAAATAGTTTACGCTTTCATTTTAGGCGAGAAAGTATCGCTCTAAGTGGGAATCGAACCCGAACTGACTAATTAGAAAGTTAAAACCGTCAATGAGGTCATGTCGAAACCTAGCCTGAAATTTTACTAAGAGAATCTAATTCCAATGGAGAGGTAATATACAAAAAATTAGCTACCCATATTAACAGCAAGGTACCGAGGCAGGACCGGAAAATTTTTCAAAGTGTACAGAAAGTGTATTTTTTATAATTGAATCAAGAGAAGTCACTTCTGCTTCAATTTCGTCCTGGAATGAAACACTGTCGTATTTAGGGATACTTCGGAATGAAGATATTTAGTAAAATTGTAAGATATTGCCTATTTCATAAATAAATGAATTGCATAAAGAAACGGGGGAGGATTCCAGCTCCCCTATATACGTCCCTGGCAAACTGCGATGTGGGAGGTGACGCTACTACTCGGTGGTGCTTCATTCCAGGACGAAGTGAAGCAGAAGTGGCTTCTGTTGATTGAATCATAAAAAATACGCTTTTTGTACACTTTGATCAACATTCCAGCTCCTATCTCGGTACCTTGCCCTTAATATAAGCAGATTTTTTGTATGTTACCTCTCTATAAGACGTAGATTCTCTTAGCAAAATTCCAGGGTAGGTTTCGATATGATCTCATTAACAATATAAAAAATATTGAAAATATTTTGTGTCAGGACATTTATTATGATGTTATTACCTACTTACCATGTTTTAAAAAAGAATTAGTGCCTTTCCAAGCTATTGAATAGTTGTGATCGATTCCGTGATTAATGCACACTGTAAAAATAGGAGACACAACGTTCTTCCAAAAAATGGAGGCAGGTTGGATTAACTTACATTCAGCCAGTTTTCGGTTGAGCGTTTTACTTTCTGTAAAATTACAAAATGCGTATATATATATATGACTTTTCCAATGTATTTCATTAAAGCAGAGTATTTTTTGAAAGTAGAAAAGAAGAAAAGGTAATGTTCCTTTAAAATTAAAATTTTGTAAAAAAAAAAAAAGTTAATGTGGTCGGGTTTCGATCCAGTGTCCGCTAACACACAAGTCAGATGCTCTTGCCACTTAGCTACGAAGGGACTTGGTGCTCATGGCTTTCAGAGTGATATTTATAGCTAGGATTTTACTGCGACGGAGGTTAATTATTAACATGTTTTTGTTTTTACTACGAGGAATGTCTCGTGAAAAAAAAGGAGAGATACGTTTGCTACAGTGTAAAGATTTATACCCAACCTACTTGCTCTTTCCGTCAATGCAATCCTTGCCGTCCTCGGTCTATCAGTGTAAAAGCAATATAGACACTCAAAATGGCGGGGTGTTCAGTGAAAGCAAGTAACGTTACTCCTGTTATAGAATATCCAACCAAGGTTTCAACTTCATCCACAAAACTACGTAACCTCAAAATTGCAAGTTTAGCTTACACTTCGATCAGAAAATGACCAAATTTTAAGCGTAAAATAAGTTGAGCGTTCACCGACAAATCACTTTGGCCAGTTTCAACCCATTTTCAGTTAACGTTAAGTTATTACAAAGAAAATGTTAAACTTTAAAATGGAGTTAAGGTTAGCAATCTTTCCACTAAAGGGCTTACACTATATCCACGTTTAAGAGTAAATACAACAAAACGCTAATTTTCGACTTTTGTTTCTCCATAAAGCGGAGTAACTTTCATCCATCTCGTGTTTCCACTTTTTACAGCGTAGGGAAAATGAAATATATATTCTTCCCATAAAAATATATGTCTCAATACAGGGTTACAGGATTACTGATTACTCCTCCAAACTACAGTATTTTAGTTCGAAATTCAAACTTTGTAAAATTAGATTAATTTTAGGCAAAATTGTCGGGTCTATGTATTTCGTTTTGAATTTTATTTATGACCTTTAGGTATCCATAAGGCGTAGGCTGGGAAGGGGAGAGGAAAGGATGGAGGAAAATGTCGACCAGGTTTAAGTTACGTTACTAGACGTCCTCCTTTTCATCGTGTCCTCTTGCCCTCCTTTTTTTTCTAAATATCTTGAAAGGATCTCCATTCTCTAGCGACCAAGTTAAAAAGTTCCGAATTGGACATAATTCGTACTCCTGAGTCATGAGTTCTGAAATCCAAATTCTTAATTTTAATGAAATGGTGGTTACCAAAATATGAGGCAAATGGTTCATCATTTGGTAACCACTTTCCATTTTCATTAAATGTTATTTATTACTTGATAGGAAGATACAATAAAAATGTAAAAATTGGTGTAACTTGCCCTGTAAAAACTGAAATTCGAAAGTAATAAATTCTTCTGTATGCCACTGTTTCATTATCGGATTCTAAATGAACGGTAACCATAGCTGTCTACCAATCCTAGCTTAGTTGTCCTCCATTGTAAGAAAAAAAAAACCGCAGTTGGCCTCCATTTTTAACGTTACTATCCTCCTGGTAAAAAAGATTTGGTAACAAGTTGAAGATACCATCCCGGTATTTACCCGGTTTCTCGATGATCTAACTAACTGTATGGCTTACGGAACTCATAAGTTGATAGCCGCAGGAACAAACATTCTCCATTGAATTCTGTCATGGAAAAGATCAAGTCAGATTACATCACGTACACCTCTCGACGATTCCTTTTACTATTAACCTCCCAAGGGCATCTCGGTGTTCACAACAACCTTTGTTCCCTCCGGCCTCCCAACCAAGATGGAATGTAATCCTACTTTTCCCACATCAAGCAAACATGGCCTGCCCATCATAGCCGTCATAATTTCATTATTCTTATAATTCTCGTACGATACAATATTGAGTGAATCGTATAGTCTGTGCAGTTCTTCATTGTGCAGTCTTCTCAATTCTCTGGACACTAGTTCCTTATATCTTCCTTGAAATTCCGAGGAAACAAATTAAATTAAAATGTTATGAAGTTCATTTGAAGCTTTGAATTTATTTTAAAACATAAATTACCAGTGAGTTTCAAATATCAAGTAATTCAAAGTGTATAATTGGTCTGTGATGTATGGCTGTGAAATGTGAACGTTGAATGTGCAAACAAGTCAGAAATTAAGAGTTAAGCAAAGAGGCAGTGGATATATGCATGCTAGGAATAACTAGGAGGAACAAAAAGAAAACTTTATAAAGATGTCGATTTTAGTTATGACGATGAAGAATATCAATATTCACCAATGAGACTAATTTGGATTACTGGAAGTATCTGAAGTGATTCATGAATGCACGTGCAGGAAATCATCAAAAGATACAAAGTATTCAAAGAATTTTCAAGCATATTGATGCAAATAAAATACATAAAGCTATTGGGAGATGCTGTAGAAAGAAAGTCAGTTTGAGCATGGTCAGGAACAAGACCAGATATCACCAAAAATTGTTCAGTCGATGGAGAATCGGCTGAAACTAAATTACCATGTGATGTAGGAGTACAGACGCTCGCTGATGGAAACACGATAAATTTGTCTCTAGTTCTGTTTAGGAAAGGACCCTAATAAAAAGACCGTTTGCATATATGGTCACTTGGATATACAACCAGCTTCGAAGCAAGATGAATAGGATACTGAACCGTTTCAGCTGGTCGAGAAGGACTGAAAGCTCTATGACCGAGTATCAACTGATGACAAAGGACCTGTTTGTGGTTGGTTGAATGCCCTGGATGCTAAGCCACATGTGTGGAAATTCCAGTTAATTTGTAGGACTTGTGTAGGCACTATAGTGTGCGTGCATCCTTTTTTCAATATTCTGGCTAGTTATCGGTTGCTGCTTGGAGGTCTACAAAGTGTATGGCCACGTTTATCGCATGCAGGAGCTCATCGTGACTGTATCGAGGTGCACAAGATGACAAGCCTCATAACATCAAGCAGTTGAAACGTTTTAATCAAATTGTTTTCCCGGTATCCTATAATGACAAGTTCTACAAGGATGTTCTGGAAGCTGGAGAACTTGCTAAGTTAGCTTATTACAAGACATTGTTGTTGGAGCCGTTTGCTGCAGAGACTTCCGAGAACTCAAGACGTTTGTATATTGACATTAGAATGCTTATATCCGTAGGAATTGGCACAAAGATGGTCCAGTATGTTTCGAATTATGTACAGAAAGATGGGAATTTTGACAGCATATTTCTGCACGTCCAAGTCAACAACGAAGAAGCCATTGATTTTTATAAGAAATTCGGTTTTGAAATCGCAAAAAAGAAAAGAATGAAACCGGCTGATGCACATATTCTACAAAAAAAAAAAAAAAAAAAAACGCTTTGCTCAAAGTCAGTAAATGGTATTTTAAAAGAAGAAGAAAACACGACAGTGAACTTTGATGTTCAAAATTTTCAATGGGACAAATTGAGAGAATTTTAAATGGTCTTGTTTAAAACGAAATTAAATCTTCGTGATCAATTCTCCAGATTTCTTTAGTGTTCATTTTTACGTCAGTGATTTTTAAAAACAGTACTGGTATCCAAGGTACGCGATATATTGAAGTTAATTACTGACAGGAAAATAGGTGGTACGCATATTGAAACTGTTAAAACCTTTCCTTTCACCCAATATTGAATCTTAATTTAAGCATAAAGATACTGGTTTCTGTTATAATGTTCATGTCAGTTATTGGCTGAGGAAAACAAAGCCATACAGTAAGTATGGTTTACATGGATTTATAATTGATTTCTCTTGGTTTCAGAAGAATCTTTATAGTGGAATGTTCGGTGGAACTGTGCCCAAAGTTATGGCAGATCTCATATACATGTTAAATACGATGATTGATAAATATTCTCATCCCTGGTATAATGAATAGTAAAAGTGTATTCTAGTGAACCTGCCTCATATGAAGGCAGAAGAGAATGATTATTCTGCTTAATAGAATCAGTTTTAAAGTATATTTATTACTTCTTAAAGATAGTTGTAAGACAAAGCCAAATATTAAAAAAGCGTGTGTCTGGACAATGCAGAATCTAAGCTAAGCAGTGAAACTTTGTACAGTTGTTTACGTCGAATGACAAAAATGGTTATATGTGAATTTTTTCAAAGTTATATTGATTGTGATGTGTTATGTGGAACTTTGCATTTGACAAAGTCTATGAATTAATGTTTGACAGTGACTATTTCGAACACTGATGCTGTCTTGAAATAAGAAAATGTTCTCCATTTTACATGATTTGTTGTATTCATCAATAACACATGGATTATTTATGGCACTGAGGAGTTCTCAGAAACAAACGAATGTAATGTATTTCGTTTGACTCAGCGTGTGTCCTGCAGTGCCATTCAACGAGTTGTGCAGAGAAATCATATTGCAAGTCCAGTGATAGGTAAGAGTGAAAGCGGAGTGCGTTTTTTCTGAGAGTTTAACAGAAAGTGAGCATAGAAGCGATTTCTGATGTGAACATGGATCCGTGCAGTTGGTTTCCGGAACGGTGCACAACTTGTCAAAGACGACTTGGGCCACGACTATGCACAGATTCTGGTATTACGATTGGTAGTGACGATGAGATCTTATCTCCCCTCAACCACTCAGGCTGTAAAGCTCCCTGCAGGAACGCCCAACACGTTAAGGATTGAACGGAACACCAACGAAAAGAACATCAAGAAAACAGTTCATCAGATCGCATACTGGAAGAGCATAATGGAAAGCGACGAGAGCTTGGTTGAGGAAAAAGAAGAGGAAATCAAATGTATGACATTAAGTAATTTTTTCAGCAAAACTTCCATGCTGCCGTTTGTCGTACAAGCAGCCAATAAAGATGAGAACGACTTTCTCGATAAGAGCTTACGAAACGCGTACCGTAACTTGAAACAGAAGAAACACAAGTTAAAACGTTTCAGGAACACGAGACATCAATTGTTGTTGCAAATAGGTTGTCCACACGTTGCTTCAGCAGTGCCTCAACCGCCAGCTGAGGTAGAACAAGCAGTGCAAGAGCTAGAACCCGCTGCACAACAACCACCTACTTTAGCACCAGCACCAACGGAAGGACAACCTATTGTACAACAAGATGATGATGAAAGAAGAAGAAGAAGAAGAATGATAATCGTTGCTGCTACTCTTGGTACTGGCGCATTGTTTCTTTATTTAAACCGCAGAAGGGTATTATAAAATAGAAAAAAAAAACTTGAAATGGTTATTGTTTCCTGCAAATCCACTAGCCTGGTCAAAATTAAAGTAAAATAAGATCGAACTGTTCTGTTCGATGACCTTTCAGAAAAAAATATGATCCAATTTGGTTTCATTTCTACTTTTGGTTCAGCGTCAATTCAAGATGGTATAGAACAAACAACAGCTTGATTCTTTACATGAGAAATAGGCAAGAAAACACCTAACCATCTTTGTTAACAGAAAATCAACTATGTTTTGGAAACCCCACTTGTATTCTAAGGAAAATTGTTATATACAGTTGATTATTTTTGAAAAGATTCATGAATTGAGGGGAGATACTTTATTTTACCTATTGCAATTTCTTAATTCTTTTCAAAGTTAATCTCTTATTGTTCAATTATTAGTTATGTTAATTATTTCTTGTTGTTGCATTTTTCTATCTTTTTTAATTCATTTAATTAATTTGTTCACTTATCTTCTCTTTTTATTTTGCAAGTGCAATAATGACTTCCAATTTGTTTCAACTTTGGCTTTCGCCGTCTTTTCTATCAAAAACTAAAAATTCACAGAAAAAAGATATACGTAATTGAATTGGTGTTGAAGAAAGATTTCCAAGAAATAAAACTTGAAATACAAACAAACAAAAAAACCTGAGTAGAAACTAAACATTTTTTCAATAAGTTTTCAGAAAAAACAAAATTAAAAAAAAATTTAAAACAAGTTTCTAAAAGTGGTTGAGATGCCGTCGGAAAGATCTCGTCCCAATGTTTCCAACGGAACATTGATCATCCAGAGGATGCTTGTTGCTGAGGCTTGGCGGTAGCACGTGTGGTCTCCGCCTAACTTGTTTCTTAAATAACTCTGTCAGAATGGCATCGATCTTCCCAGTTTTTGGTTTATTATCTCTAGAATCTCCTTTGCTAAGTAATCAATGCTTGTACTCAGTCCATTTGTTCAGTCTCCTCTAGTTCCACATCTCGAAACGGTCTCAGCTTATTTCCCCACCAGATGTGCATGGAATGTAGTTCTATTTTGATTCTGAACTAAATTAATTCCTACAATAAAGAACACGAACTCTGACATAGCTAATTTTTTTAGTTGTAAAACTCAAGTTTTCATATATTTTTCCAAATTTTTATAAAATTTCTTTTCTTTCCCTCTTTCTCAGACAAAAATCAACACAAATTATTCTTGCACAATGAGAATTTTATTTCCATTACTTACTACATGAATAACGTTTTGAGTGAACCATAGTTGCCAAGTAAAATTACACTAATCACACTGTTTTTTTTTAATTTACCTTACGGTAGATATAAAATTTCTATTATTCTTAATGTTCATTTCTCAATCTCAACCAAATGCGTAAGAGTTCCGAAAAATAAGGGACCCTGGCAACAGTGCTCACCACTCTACTTTTTTTCAAAACTCTGTTCCTCGTATTTGAATTGAATTTATTTTAAAGTCTTTAGGCAACTATGGCTCAGGCCGTATGGATGATGATGGGATGAATTGGTGGAATGAAGAAAGTGAGAGGATACGGGAGCATCCAGGGAAAACCCACGCTGTGTTTGTCCACCACAAAGCCCAAATGGTATGAGGAGGGATCGATCCGACGACCCCACGCACCAGAGGTGAGTGCTCTGCCAACTGAGCCACCGTGGCCCCTGTGATCCTCGTACCCAGTGGTTAACACCACTTACTTCGGAACAGTATTGCCAGCCATGTTAACTGACGTCAACCTGGAATTTCCTGTTTTACCAGGCGAATGACGGAATGGCACCTCAGGTAAGACCCTTGCTACTCTCTTCCTCTCCTCTGGAAGTGCTCGCAGACGAAGGTCATCCTTCAGATGTGCGATGGGGTTAGGCTTCAGTTGTAGATTATATACGCACATTAGAAAAGTAATTGTTATTAAAAGCATGGATATACAGTAAATGAGAGGAGTCGAAATCGAAACTTATACAAGCACATCATGCAATCTGATGTATATAATTGAGCGGCCTATTGGAAATATTCTTTTCAAACATGACTTTAAGTGGATTAGAATGCTAAACTATTTGTCGTTTCCATGGAAACGATAGTCATTAAGTAAACATATATTCTAGTATGTTGAAATGATGACTGATTCAATTGCAGCCAAACACGACATAATGACTTTAGCCACAGCGCAAAATCAAAACATTTAATGTTTTTTTAGCAAGCAGACTCAATTGAGGATTTGAAATGGAAAACCATGTAAGTGCCACAAATCTAAAAATCGCGTTTTCGATGTTTAAATGTTTGAATTGCCAAACCTAACAACATACAAAAATCTAGAACTTTCCAGACCATTGCAAATAGTTGAAAACCGCAACGGAAGATGTAGTTACGTGTGTTCAAGGCGGAGAAACCTTCTGTTTTCATCTCCGCTGTAAAATTTCGTTTGTAGCACTTACATTGTTTCACATTTCAAGTCCTCAATTATTAAACAGTTCATCGAACATAGATCGGATTCCAGGTAAACTTCGCATGATGACGCAAGAAAACATCCTTAAGGCTTTAACTGTATTAGAATAAGCACTTATAAGCTCCTTTTGCATTTCTCCAAAACGTAATATTACTTCGAAGTTTTTGGATCGATTATCACAAGTTTTCACACATCTGATTGGCATATGCATTATGGTTTCCATGATAATGGTACTTGAACAAAAACACATTTTGAAGCCTCATGTAGAAACCACTACACCTACTCTCACCACACTTCGTTTCGGTCGATCCAATCCATCTTTCTCAGATGCACGTAATTCCTATTGGGTAAAACTTACCTTAGGGTAAGTTTTACCCACTAGGAATTATATGAGCAGGCTTGGATCAAGGGAAATATAATGTATTTTAACGACGTGTCGAAGTTAATACTAAGAAGATTAATATTTTTTGAAAAAAAAAGATGGGGGGGGGGGGGATAAAACTTTATTTTTCACTTTTCATTTTACAAACCTTCCCTGAGCCATTTTGGCAGAAAAGAGAATTCAGTCTCTCCGTCCAGTTTAGTCACCGTCACATCTTCCTTTGACCTCCACTCAAACTTCCACACAACATCTTGATCATCTGCAGTCAGTGTTTAGTGTTTACCCCCCAGGTGTCGCTAACGTCCACCCAACTTTAAATTTTTTGCTGTGAAAAATCGATAGAAACCGTACAAACCTTCACACACACCCTCCCAATTTTGACTTCATCCCCCCTAAAATGAAAATCCTGGCGGAAACCCTGTCTGCAGTCACTGTTTCTTTTACATATTTCAGAAATGCAGAACAGAAGATAGTACACACATTGGCTTCCCAAAGACCCTACAACAGAAAGAAAAAGAATGATGCAGAGTTTATAGATCCATTTTGTCTTAAATTTTATTCATAAGCAATTTATAAAAGCATTTTTATAAATTATTTAAATTGTGATGTCGCACATTCTCCTTCTATGCAGAACTCCTCGGAATAACCTGTTCTCCGAAGTTCCTTGTCATATATAATAGTAATTACTCGCTTTCATTTACAGGCTGGGAAACCGGGACAGGACCGGCATACCGGGATTGTCGCCCCAAAAGGCTTCTGCCACTAACTGGGAGGAAACCCCTTAATTCCTCTTGCTAAGGCTTAAGGGAACCGACCGGAGTAGACGCCTAATGTCCAATCCAAACGTTCACGTTGTGGGGCCTGTTAGTACCCAAGCAACTGCTTGGCGAACGAACATGGATGGGCTGCTCACCAACCCGCATTAGCTGACAGCGTGGTGAGTCAAATGTCAGCACCCCTCCTTTCAAATGTAAGGAAACAGCCTCGGAGCCCCCCATTGCCCGGAGGACGGAATGCAGCTGGCAACGGCATCGGTCAGTCCTGCAGGATGTCAAAGGTTCAAAATGCCCGGGTTTGGACTATGGACTGCCAGGACACCGACACGGCAACTCGAACGAACCTACACGTGGCGACTCTCAACTGTCAGTCACTTGCAGGAGAGGACAAATTAGAAGAATTGCAGAATGAACTCAAGAGGATTAAGTGGGACATCATAGGACTATCAGAAGTGTGGAGAAAGAATGAAGAACAGTTGAAACTACCGTCGGGGCACACGTTCTACTTTAAAGGAACAGAAAATGGAAAAGCGACAGGCGTTGGCTTTATAATTAATAAAGACCAGAAGTCACGGATCACAGAAATTGAAGGAATTTCAGATAGAATCGCACGGGTAGTAATAAAGATAAACAACAGATACAGTATGGAAATTATACAAGTGTATGCTCCAACAATCTCACACCCGGAGGAGGAAGTCGAAGACTTATACTGGGATATACAGAACATTTTGGATAGTAGCAAATCGCATTACAACATTGTAATGAGAAATTTCAATGTGAAAGTAGGAACCAAGAAGAGCAGTGACACGAAAGTGAGAAACTGTGGATTTGGCAAAAGACCACCCCACAGGAAGTGGACATGGAAAGGCCCAAATGGGACCAAAAACGAAATAGACTACGTTCTATTGAATAACAGGGCAATTCTGAAAGACGTGTCTGTTCTGAACAGTTTCAAAGTCTCGAGTGATCATAGGATGGTGAGATGTAAGCTGAAACTAAATACTAGACTAGAGAGAAAGAAGCTTATTAGAGATAAACCTCCACTTTTAGATCTGGAAAATCTAGGGAAAAACAGATAAACATTCGAGATAGAACTAAGCAACAGATTCAGCGCCTTGGAAGAGTTAGAGGATGAAGAAGACATCAATAGCAGAAATAAAATACTGACCGAGATAATAAGAGAGACAGCCAAGGAAATAGAAAGGCTAGAAAGAAAAGAGAGAGCAAAATCTCAGAAGAAACTAAACTCTTGATGAAGAAAAGAATGAAAATGAAAGAAGAGGAAAATTACATAAAAAGGATTGAATACATAGTACTAAATAAAACCGTAAGGAAGAAAATAAGAGAGGATGTACGAACATATCACGAAAATCTTGTTAGAAATACAATCTAGGAGAACAAGAGCCTGAAAATAAAACCAAACAGCAGCTCATCATAGGAAAAAAGCAAAAATTGCAGTTAAGAGACCAGATGGGACCGTAACACGAAATAATGAAGAAATTATAAAAATATTTGAAAATTTCTACAGAGAATTGTACTCCTCCGAAGAGCTAGGAAATGAAGACTCAGAAGAAAATGATGTAGATGTGCCAGATGTAATGAAAGAAGAAGCGGATAAAGTACTTCGAAGGATGAAGAACGGAAAATCGCCAAGAGAAGATGGACTCACAGCAGAGATGTTTAAATTTGGAGGTTAAAAATGAAAGAGGAACTTGCGAAATTATTCTCAATGTGCCTGAGGAAGAGAGAAATGCCCAGAAGTTGGAATAATGCCGTTATAAATTTGTTGTACAAGAAAGGGGACAAAGAATGCCTCGAAAACTACAGACCAATTAGTTTACTGTCAGTTCTATACAAAATGTTCACCAAAGTTATTTTGAATCGCATTGAACGGGACTTGGATTTTAACCAGGGAAGGGAACAAGCCGGATTTCGTCGTGGATTTAGCACAATGGACCATATACAAACATTGAAGGAAGTTATGGAAAGGACTAATGAATATGAACTTCCACTATGTTTGGGATTCATAGATTTCGAAAAAGCTTTCGATTCGGTCTCCTTGTCAGCAGTACTTAAATCACTTGAACATCAAGGCATCGAAAATGCGTACATCAAGCTACTGCAAAATTTATTCGACTGCCACATCTGTCATTAGACTACATCAAGAAAGTGAAAAATTTAAAGTTGGAAAGGGGGTAAGGCAAGGAGATACAGTATCTCGAAAACTGTTTTCTGCGGTCCTGGAGAGGGTGTTCCAAAATTTAAACTAGGTTGAAGTTGGAATTAAAATTAATGGCGAATATCTTCATCACCTACGGTTCGCTGATGATGTAGCCCTGTTTGCTTCAAATGCGGAAGAACTACAAACCAGAATGGAAAAACTGAATAATGAAAGTTCGAAAATAGGCCTTAAATTGAATTTAAGTAAAACAAAGGTCATATACAATCAGTATGCTGCAAAAAGGGATCAACATGCACGGCAGTGCATGAGCCAAGTTCTTCACGTCAGAAAAGGTCAGCACTGCCAGAAGCATGTTATACAGGAACAAGAGTTTATGGCAAAATCGACGATTTGGGGGCCCCATAAGAAAAAAGATGTTAAAGATAGGAATATGAGCTTTTGCCGTTAAGGAGATATGGTAAATATGTGCAGATGTACAAAATTTCATATTCGTATCTCAAACTATGTTCTAGTTGTGGACCCCTGAAATTGCACATTTTAGGCTAACTGACCCACTCACTCACTCACTGACAGACTGACTCACTCATCATATTGTTTAGGGTGTTTGGAGTAAGCTAGAAACATGAAATTTGATATGAAGGAAAAATTCCGACATTTTGAAAAGGTCGCCATCTTGGATTCAAAATGGCCGCCAACCCTAAAATTTTAAAGAAGACACAGCCTAAACGGCTGGCGCTAGAATAACGAAATTTAGTTTGACAGTACAATATTATTAGAGATTATGAAAATATTACAAAATATCTCTAAAGACGACATCTTGGATCCAAAATGGCGGACGTCATAAATCCATTTTCCACATTGCTTGAGCCAGAGATACGAAATTTGGCATAATGATGTATTATCAAAAGTAGTTTAGGAAAAGATAACAACGTTTTAAAAAAGTCACCATCTTTGATTCAAAATGGCAGCTGAAATACCATTTTTCACATCGTTCGAGATAGAGAAATGAAATTTGGTATGACAGTGTATCATCACGAGTATGTCACGAAAATATAAGAAAACGTTAAAAATGTGTCCATCTTTTATCCAAAATGCCCGCCTAAGCCCCACTTTATAACGACTGAAACTAGAGAAACGAAATTTGGTATGAAGGTGTACCATTACGAGTAGGTTAGAATAAATTTGGCTCGTCTCCCCTACTAGGGTGTAGTTCCCAGCGGGAACCTGATTGCGATAAAGGGGTGCGCCCCAGCGAGGCCATCTTGGAATTTATGGGGCAGCGCCCCAATGAGGCGAAGCGAGCATATAAATTACACAAGTGTAAAAAGCTGCGAAATACGATCAAAAGCACCACTGGTGCAAAATGTCCAGTCAACTCCTTCAACGTTAAAAAGTGGTGAAATGGAATATGGATGAGCCTAGTTCCTCGCGCCAACTTCCAATACTCCTGCGTGTCCCACCAAGTTTTACTCGTCACAAACGTTAGCACTGGCAGGAGCATGTTATACAGGCAGAATGTGGAAGTTTCCCCATTCGGACGCAGCGCTCTGGAGTATGAGGGAATATCTGCATCATGGGGCGCAGTGTGCTGCAGATTCTGGTTGCGATAAAAAGACGCAGTTCCTCCAAACTCACTCCTCAAGTTCGATGCGCGGCCGCCGTGGGATTCTTGGCGCAGCGACGCGAGCGAATCGAGGGGAGTATCAACACGTACGGCAATGCATGCAGCCGAGTTCCGCGTGTCACAAAACGTCAGCATGCTATAGAGGAACAAGAGTTTATTGCGAAATCAGCGATTTCGAGGTTCTGTAAGAAAAAAAATGTTAAAAATTGGAATAAGAAATTTCGAAGTATGACGGTATATCATCACTAGTAGATTACAAAATATCTGCAAAGACATAATTTTGAATCCAAAATGGCTGACTTCATAATCCATTTTCCGGACCGTCTGAACTAGAGATACGAAATTTGGCATAAAGGTGTATTAACAAGGGTAGTTTAGGAATAATTTACATTTTTGAAAAAGTTGTTAACTTGGATCAAAATGGCCGCACAAAAAACTTTTTCCACATCATTCGAGCTATAGAAACGAAATTTGGTATGAAGGTGTAACATCACAAGTAGGAAACGGCAATGTAAGAAAACTTTTTAAAAATCGCTTTCTTTAATTCAACATAGCCGCCAAAATACCATTTTCCAAACCACTGAAGCTAGAGAAACGAAATTTGGTATGAAGGTGTACCATCACGAAAATGTTTCAATAAATCGATCAAACCACCGCTATGAGAGTGCAGCCCCCGAGGGGATATGGGAAAAGGTCTGCACATCATGGGGCGCTGCCCTTAGAAAGTCTGATTACAATAAAGGGGGCGTAGCCCTAAAAATTTGAAGTTGGGGCCCACACGGAATTCTGGGGCAGCACACCCAAGCGAGGCGAACCCAGTATATATACGACTCGGTCGCGACGTACAAAAAGCTGTGAAATCCGAACAAAAACACCAGAGGTGCAAAAAGTGCAGCCAAGTTCTTTAGCCCTAAAAAGGTGTGAAATGGGAGACGGATGAGCCACGTTCCTTGGTGACAGCATGTAACAGGAACAAAGGAACTTGGCGCGAGCTGGCAACAGCCTTAGGGTTGGTGGCGGTGGACGTAGTGGGTTTTAGGATCCCCACCACCCTTATAGCTTGAGGATCATGAATCTTGCCACCTCGCGCGAAGTTCCTTTGTTCCTCTTACATGCTTTCACCAAGGAACTTGGCTCATCCGTCTCCCATTTCACACCTTTTCAGGGCTAAAAAACTTGGCTGCACTTTTTGCACCTCTTGTGTTTTTGTTCGGATATAAAGATTAGTGGAGAGACAATAGGCATAGTTGATGAGTATGTTTACCTAGGCCAGCTCAAAACATCGAATGCCAAGTTGACTGATGAAATTAATAGATGTAAAATGACGTGGAGTTCGTTTGAAGACTACACTTTATTTCCAAACACAAACTACCAATGTGTCTGAAGCGTAAAGTTTATGTTCAATGTGTCTTACCTGTAATGATGTACGGCTGTGAAACTTGGACATTGAATGCGCAAACGACTCAAAGATTGAGAGTGACACAAAGAGCAATGGAAAGATGCATGCCAGGAATAACTAGGAAGGACAGCAAGACAAGTGAATGGATTCACGCACAAACAAAGGTAGAAGATGTAATCAAGACTGCGAAGAAGCTGAAGTGGTAATGGACAGGTCAATTGCTAGACGAACAGATGGAAGGTGGACGACAAATGTACTATATTGGATTCCTAGAGAAAAGAAGTGACCGAGACGACGTCCGAATGCAAGATGGATAGATGAAATCAAGCGTTTTTCAGGAGCTACATGGATGAGGATAGCAGCAGACCGAGATATGTGAAAAGAAAAGGGGGAGTCCTTCATCCAGCAGTGGATAGAAAACGGCTGAATATGATGATGACTCGCTTTCATTAGTATACACGACAATTTAGTATTCTCAGACACATAGAATACGCTTCATAAACGTTAAAACATTGAACTAGAAATTACAATAAACCTCGATCATATCACTAGAATATTGCTATTTAGAACCTAATCTTTGAATCATCAAATCATTAGATTTTGTTACTTACTTAATTGTTTCTAACACCTAACATAAATAATTATTACAGGGAAACCTAGAAAATAATTATGAAAATTAGAAATTTAACTACACGGACTGTACGACTCACCCGATGTTGTTAAGAATAAAATCGCAACGACTAGGGTGGGATGATGGCCATGTAGCTCGGATGGGGGAAAAACGAAAATTATATTTTATCCTGGTTGGAAAGTCGGATGGAAAGAGACCGTTGCGAAGACCGAGACGTCGTTGGGAGAACAATATTAGAAGAGATCTTTGAGAAGTCGGTGTTTGTGATGAAAACTGGCTCGATGTTGTCCAGGATAGAATCCAATGGCGAACGTTTGTTGCGATGAACTTGTGAGTTCCGTAAACCATAGAGTTAGAAGTTTAAGATTCTAGACTGACCACAGGCAGAAGATAACGCTATTTTTTCAACCGATGAGTTGGAGATAAGGTTTCTAGCAAAAAAGAGCGTGAAAGGGATGAGATAAGCTAGATTGATGAACAGCAATGAACACAAATCAAGAGAAAATAAAATATAAAGAAACTGAAGAAAGACTCATAAAAATATTCGTAGATTTCTTAATTCTTAAGTTCTGACAAAGATGTAGAGGTAGTAGAGTCGAATTCACTCATTATATATTCACTCGTATAATCAACAATCTCGTACGCTAAATGTACGGGGGTTGTTCAAACGAATTAGGGCTAAGAGTACAGAAAAAGACATAAATAGCAATCTGTACCAATTACGGCGATGGATAACATGAGTCAGCCTGGTAAGAAGAACATGAGTTGGACAATGTTCCGACAAACAGTTACCAAGATATTGGACTCAAACATGATTTCTTAAGATGGCGGCCATGGTTGGCAAGTGGTATGCCTAGATGTTAAGCGATTTCAAGGAACGTAATTTGCAGCACATTAATATAACAATTAGAGGGTTGGCATATCTCATTTTTAAAGGCTTTCAATATGAAATTCTGGGAAACCTCTGGGTCTTCGATGTAGTAGATTGTTTTGGAACCATTTGTACTATTTTTGGACTTTTTTTTACTTTTTATTGGGTGAAAAAAGTATCATGTTCTATACCATCTTCTGTAATTACTTCATGTTTTACTTTACTTTTTCAAGTTCCAATTGTATGACAATTTTGCAAATGAAATTTCATGTTTTATACTTTTTAAAACCTATATCTTCAAAAGTATTGCAATTACTAAAGCAAAACTTTCTGGACTTTCAATAAACAAATAGATACTGCCTACTAATACCCCAGCAGATACTTCTTTCATCCAAATCGGAAGAATCAACTGAGTCTTTGCTGATGGGGTAATAAGAGACAGGAGTATGTTGCAAATTTTATTTATTTTTAACAAGATACTATTAACGTAACACGATATTTTAAAAAATGCAATTAAGGTTAATCAAACTGGTTGTTATGGGTACTTCTTCTGTTGGAAAACTCACAGGAATTCAGAAAATAAATATTAAGTATCGTATTAGCCCAGCCTTCCCTATCAGAAACGTTTTTTGTTTTCAAGATTGTGGACAAAGTATTCAAATAGATTGTGTTGATGTAAAAAATGCCAACCGAAGTCATAATTTGTATTACACTGATATGAAAATCAGAGGGTAGACATATCACATTTTAAAAAGTATCCAATATAATCGACGGTATTGTTATTAACGTCCTAAACGAACTTGTGAGCTTCTAAACGAGATCTACAGAGCTTGGTACAGTGGACTCCGAACCACTCCGTTTAAGTGGACCCCCAACAAAAACGAACCCACAATCACGCGCACAGAAATCGAGCGGGCAATTGCGGCTCGATTTACAATATGGTTTTCCCACGACGTGAAAGGTAATATGACATAAACATGCTATGTCTTAGGTTCTATCACAATATCAAACTCATGATATGTTTGTCGCATGCTGCTATAGTAGCCTATATGGCATCAGAAACGATTTTCTGAGACGGTAGCTATCGTGGCAAAAATAACATGTTTGAATGTTAAAGGGATCCAACCTATGTCAAACAACGTTCGTTTTACACCGTAGGACAATTAAGAGCCAAATTCACATTTCCCCCCAAGTTTTCCAATATGACCACCCTGAACGTGAATGGAAATATGAACAAACTTATGTCCAGCACGGTTTTACCCTCAAACCGAAAATAAGAAGCTTTTGAATAGTGGAATTTGCGTCATGTGACAAAAGGAATGGTAATTTAGAAGCTGAATAGTTAAAACTAGGTGATAGATTATCGGATTTAACCGTAGTCGCGGATAAAAATATTTCCTTTTTCCGTGTACGGCCTTGTAATCAAGAGGTTCCGGATTCGATTCCCGGTGACAAGGTTGAATGTAGTGGCTCGGAAACCATTTCAAATTTAAATTCCGTCTTTAGCACATCATCTCCATCCGGTAGAATATACGGTAAATGAACCAGTAATGGACACTTTAAGGACACTTTTCACCATTATAATTTTTTCCTCAAATACAGTTCGAATGTCTTGATCAAATGAGAAAGCTAGACGTTTTACATGCTTTCTTGTAGTGATTTCTATCTATTACTTTCATTAACATATACTTTTTGAGACTAAATCATGTTTTTGTACCAGTTATGGACACGGAAAAACCTGGATGTTTCAGTAATGGACATACTGTTTAACTCAACATAATTGAAATAATCATTGCTGGTGTTTCGAATATGAGTACTAAACAAGATTATATATTTAATGCTATTCTTGGATTATCTGATTGTTTCATGGAACTTCTCCACTGAATGATAATTTCGAAGGTCCTGGGTTCAAAAACAATGGTCGATCACCCTTACTAAGCTTTTAACATATTTTTTCTCAGTTATACCAGGTAAATGCTCTGATGGCACCTTCAGCTTAGACTTGGCCGACTCCTTCCCGCTTCCTTTCCCCTACGATATCCCGGCCTGAGCCATAGATTCTTTGTGGTCTTAAAAATGCAAATTCTAAGTTGTAATGAATAGTGTCCAATACTAAAACAAATCATTTCATTAATGGGCAACCCCGCGTCCATCATTCGAAAAAAATGGGACTATATTATTTCCTGACAAACTTATAGTCATGAAGAGTAGATAATCATTCCCAAGTTGAAATAAAACAACTATCAGAATTATCATTTTGCCCTCGGAGTAGCAGAGAGTTTAGCGCGCTCACATTTTGCGTGCGTGGTCATGGGTTCAATTTCTGTTGAGGGTTTCAAGCTCACTTTACCAAAAAACTGTAAGTCTCGTCCTTAAAAGCTCACACAGCTTGTTTAGGACGTTAATAACAATTCAATCAATCAATAATGTTTATTTCAACGCAATAATGAATAGTAAGTGTCCAAAACTGGTCAAATACTCAATTTGCCGTACACTGTAAAAAATGGAAGCACGAAATGGATGAAAGTTACTCCGCTTTATGGAGTAATAAAAGTCACAAATTAGCGTTTTGTTATATTTACTCTTAAATGTGGATATAGCGTAAACCTTTTAGTGGAAAGATTGGTAAAATTAACTCGAGTTTAAAGTTAAACATTTTCTTTGTAATAGTTTAACGTTAACTGAAAATAGGTTGAAACTGCCCAAAGTGATTTGTCCGTGAACGTTCAACTTATTTTACGCTTAAAACTCGGTCATTTTCTAATCAAAGTGTAAGCTAAACAGGCAATTTTGAGGTTACGTACTTTTTTGGATGAAGTTTAAGCCTTAGCTGGATATTTTATAATCCAGTAACAGGAGTAACTTTACTTATCAATGAACGCCCCGCCATTTTGAGTGTTTATATTGCCTTTACACTGTGAACAGTAAACAGTTCACTGGTGGCCCGAGAACGGCAAGGATTGCATTGGTAGAAAGAAAAATTAAGTTAGGTATAAATCTTTACACTGTAGCAAACGTATCTCTCCTTTTTTCACGAGACATTCCTCGTAGTAAAATCAAAACGTGTTAATGAATAACCTCCTCCGCAGTAAAACCCTAGCTATAGATATCACTCGGAAAGCCAGAAACACCAACTGCCTTCTTAGCTAAGTGGCAAGAGCGTCTGACCAGTGTGCTTGTAGACCCTGGATCGATACCCGACCACTTCAACTTATTTTCTTTTAATTAATTTTGAAAGGAATATTACCTTTTATTCTTTTCTACTTTAAAAAATGCTCTCCTTGATTGAAATACGTTGGAACAATCATATATATGTATATATACACGCATTTTAAAATTTTACAGAAAGTAAAACGTTCAACCGAAAACTGGCTGAATGTAGGTTAATCCAAAAAGTGGAGGCAGCTTCTAATTTTACAGTGTACCTGTAATGGACACCCACCTGCTTTGTATAAGGGTCTAAGTTATAGTTGGTTTGGCCATTTATATGCTTGAAACAAAGACGTTTCGTAATACATAATAGTGTAGAACAACAAAAGTATTCGTTATTGTAATTTCATGAATAAAATCTAAAGTTTTTACCTTAATCACTTGCTTAACAGAATGCCTGGAAGAGTAGGTGAACCATAGAACTAACTTCAATATCATGTCAGAAATATCAGATGAAACCAATAACGAGCGAATAATATTAATTGATATTAGAACATACTATATTAAATTTTCCCACGTGGGTGAAGTTATTCCCACCCTTAAGAAGCTTATTTTACAAATTTTCTCTTCAGGTGTCCATTACTGGTGCGTTTACCTTACTGTCAGTTGATCGTATCCAAGAACCTCAGGTCAAAATATCTCCGGGAAAAGTGTCTTTAAAAGAAAATCGTAAAAGAAACTTGTGTAAACGGTCATTTCTTAGCGTCTTCCACCTACACCTTTGATGCGCGCAACCAAGATTGGGAGCCACTTCGCGAGACCATAGCCATAATAATTTTTATGTACTGTATTATTTCCTTACCGCATTTGTAATTGACACCCAACTTTCGTAGAACAAGCGTCCAGTTTTTCAAAGTAAAATATAAGTAAGTAAATATAGTTGATTTTTACGACAGTTAGTAATTGAAGTGTAGACAATTAAATTCAGGTTTTGTTCCTGTTAGGTTAGGTTAAGATGTATGACTTCCTGTCACATAGGTTGGCAAACAGTAAACATGAAAAGGAAAAGACATTAGAACCGCAGTAACGGTAGTCATCGCACTACGTTCAGTTAAAGTACTAAATTTTCAGAAAGGCCAATAACGTGCAAAATGATATTGTAAAAATTTTATGCAAAACAATTTCTAAACAAGTAACCCAAAATTCGTGTAAGGAAGAGAATATGCACATTGAAGCATAATATAGAGAGTTCAAGTGGAAGGTGAGAAGTTCGATAGGTCAGTATCATGGCTCATGTAAAGTAAAATTTCAAACAAATATATAATGAAACAGATCTGGTCATGAAGAGGAAATCTGGACACAACTGTCACATACCTGCTATATGAGGGATAACTGTTCCCTGGCCAAAGAAATTACTCCGACATATTTAGTGCACACATTCGACCAGACGAAAACCACATATTCAAATCGCATAGAAGAAACACTTGATTTACCTCACAAACTCACGAAGAGGGGATTAGACCCACAATAAAATTTAGAAAAAAATATTGGAAAATAAACCACTGCCACATCACACATGAACAAAAACACGAACACTTAAAACACACAGACAAGTCAATTTCGAAACACTGCAGCATCCCTCGTTCATTCCGACATGCCAATATGGAAATCTTAGCAGGTAAATTTCCTCTGCTCCCAAAACAAATAGTACTCCAAATTCTTCTTATTTACAGTTGCTAAATTGTAGTTCTGTATAAATTTTTAGGCTGGTACAACTTATTAGTAACTAATTTCTGAAGAGCTGAGTTATATTACTTCAAATTACTTATATATATATATATATATATATATATATATATATTTACGATGCTCTCATCTTTGAAGCCTTATTCACCGCAAGGCATGTTCAGTATATATTTTTCGACTGCTAGCCAATCACAAGACAAAATGCTACTAGATGAACAAGTGGACGTGGCCAGACATTAACTTCATCAAGCAAAATTAACAAAAGATTAACGCAAGATATTGAAAATCGAACTCAAAGCAAGAGAGAAATACAAAGTAAAGTTACTAAATAAAAATACAAAGGAAAAATAGTGAAATACAAGAAAAATAGCTTCTCATAAAAACCGCGCAAGTAACAATAAGACGAATACAAGTGTTGGGTCGCATTCTTATACATGGACAAACGAGAATCCTTTAAAATGTATTGATGCCGAACTAATAAAAAATGCTGTCTCTGTCCTTGAATTAACAGAGAGACAAAAGAAGAAAATAAACAAATCAAAGAGAAGGTGTGAGAGTAAGATATGAAATGACCGCCTGAGAGTGCTGAGATATTACATATTTTGTCCCCACCAAAAAATTAAAACAATACCAATTGGATTAATTTTCTTAAGTTACAAACACATCCCAAAGTTTTTGTGACCGAAGGAAAAAGAGAGGATTGAAAAGCAGGAAGAACTTAATTTCAGTTCCACAATACTTCCCCTTTCTTTTCTTCGGTGGAATAAAAAACTCTGAGATTACTCACATTATGCTTCCCAACCGGGATATCAGTAAGAGAATTTTACTGGCATACAGAACTTCAAGAATATTTCTTAATCAATTCACATGAATACTCGGTCCATGGTATACAACTCCAAAAGAAGGCCCAGGGTTTGGGTTTAAAATCTTATCCGTAGGACAACTCGGTAACAACACTGGGGCAGTTTCCCGTCCTGGATACACAACAGGACAACACCCGCATGCATGACGGCAACCCTTATAAGCGTCCTTCCGTCGGCTATTATCATTATATCTCTGATTATTACCACTGTTGTTATTTGGAATATTAGTGTTATTTTTATTTGTGTAATTAGCAGGGACCGGATTTTAAGGTGCAAAAATGTGGTAGGAAAAAGGGAATAAAAGGTGCTGAAAAATCATTCAAAAAGGTGCAAAGAAAGTGGTAATAGGATATCTTTATTAAGTGCTATAGTATACAGTTACATGAACATTCTTTATTCAAAACCAGCAAATATTGTTAAATTCTTGGCTTTAAACATTTTACCTTAATTGCAAAAATTGTTTTATTTAATCTCATAAACTTGTACAACATTCAACATTCTTTTTGTGGTTAAAACCAACTCGGTATTAAAAAAAAAAATATTTTGCAATATTGTGGCTTGAGAAACCGTTACATACTACTGGTTTTTCAGAAACTGGTTATACTTGATTATGCACAACATTTCTATGTTTTCGAATGTTAGTTTCTGTCGCTTGGAACTCAGGAGATCCTTGTATGCGGAGGAACTTCGCTCGACATCCACGGAAACCAGTGGTGCATATCTCGTAAGCACACGGAAAGAAAGTTCAGTTGACGTTGCAAAGGTTTCTACGTCCGGATTGTTTCGCAAATTCAGTTCAAATTTGTCCCTAGCAAATAAGTCAAGATTGTCCCTTACACTTGATAACTTTTCCCACTGTTTCTCCTTCTCCATACCTTCTTGCAAACTCTGAATCACATCTGGTACTTGTAGCCATGCACGTTGAAAAGTTTCACCTGGAGGTCTTGATTGTTGAGCATTTGCTGGGCATGTTTGATGGCTGTTGCGTCTGTTGCATTTAGGGCAGGTATAAATTGTTTGAACTTGTCAAAGTTTTCGCACAAGAAAACTGCACATCTTATCCATGTACCCCACCTGATTATGACAGGAAATTGTGGCAGAGGGAGGGCAGTTATTTCTCGGTACAAAGCTTGACGACTAGGCGCGTTTACAAGAATCTTCTTTAGAGCAGCAATGAATTAGTTGTTGAAAAGCCGACAGCATGTATCGTATTCTATGCCCTCTGGCCACAGCTTCATGCATGAATCATGGAAGGATTGCATTACTGTGCAGGCATTTGTCTTCTCGAGTTGGTACATCTTGAACGATATCGGTTTCACCCACTCACCAGATAATGGAAGCACCAATACATTCAGTACATATCTTTGAAGCTCGTCAGTTGTTTCGTCTAATATGAAACCCACTTCATGTTTACCGGCCACTTCTTTGATTTGTACGAAAACATCCTCATAAATCGGCTTTACGTAGTTTTTTCTCAGGGTGCTCTCGTCTGGTACTGATCTTTGCGTATACTTTTCCAGAAATGATTTCAATGCAGGATTGTTTACTTTGTGGACTGGAATTCCTGATTGGATTAACGCTGTTGTAAGATCTGCCTAAAACACATTAGATGATCGCTGTTTTTCAGATCCGGAAGCGAAAGCATTTATCAACGTACTTTGCTTTGGTTGTGACCTGTTAAGTTCCATATTCTTAACGTGTTTACTGTAGTTGATATGCTGGTTTATTCTGTCTCTTTGATGTTTCTGATTGATGGAAATATTTACATCGCAAACTGCATATCGAAGAATTATACCATCACTTTCAATGCATTCTTTCTTGAATTATGCTGCAAGTGTACGCAACTTTTCCTTCTTTATCTTTGGCATGCTATGCTTTTATTTAGAAGAATAAGTTCTGGTTCAGATTGTTACAGAACCAAGCAAAGGCAAGGACTTCAAACTCCAAAGTGCGAATGAAGAGCTGGATTTCTTTTTCTGAACCTTCTTTCTATACGAAACCTCGACGGCATGCGCAACAATGGTGCTAGGGAAAACAGCCTTTTTTTCTTCTATCGCGGAGTTTTGAGAAACGAAAGGAAATTGCCGCTCTTTGTCGTACATGGAGAACATTATTTATTGACTGTTTGCGCCGTTATTGTTACCATTGTGTCGCCTAAGATTGCGTCAAAATTTATGGAATAATTATGTGTAAACCAGATTGAAAATAAAACTTATTGTTCTGTACAAATTTTTAAAAAAAGAGAGAGAAAAGGGTCCATAAAGGTGCTGATGGTTAAAAGAAGTAAGAAAAAGGAAAAATTTATTAATCTAGCAAAAAAGGTGCTACATTCACGAAAAAGGTGCAACAAAGTGCGTTCATTTCAGTTCGTTTTATGCCCGGAAATACATACTTTGAACTTTGGTTGTTTATAAGCTACATTTTTAGAAAAGGTGCTGCACCTTAAAATCCGCTCTCTAGTAATTAGTGTTGTTTCTATTAGAACTAGGTGTGTTGTATATATTAGTGTTATTATTAAAAGAACGCGTATATGTGTTTGTGTTCGGTGTATTACGATTGTAGGTAATGTTCTTACTATATTTTTTTCTATTCTGATCCCCGTTACCTCCCCATCTAAATCCTGTACTATAAGTATTCGTACCATTATTAATATTCCACTTCCGGTACCTATTCCTCTTGCCATTCCTGAACTGATAACTATTTTCTGTTTTCGAACTAGCTCCTCTTGGAGTCACAACCCTGTCTACTCTACTTGGCTCAGCTACTAACTCCAAAGTCTGAGTACCAGCGTTAGAAGTAGTCTGAAGGCTCCTTCCTACCTACACTTTCCTTCGATTATCTGTATTACTCTCTTCGTTATAACCAGTGTGTTTACGTTTGTATCCGACACCAGACGATTCCAATGAATCTTCGATATGGAACACCACGTCATGGACATCGCATAACTCCCAAACAGTTAAGTTCTCAATCAGCTGTTCCGCGTTGTCAGGCTTTAATAGCCGCATACGTCCTATTGAAAGAGAGAGGTTTAACAAGATTTATAGTAAGTCCTCTTCTTCGCTATCACCACAAAGATCCCAATAGGTCTTCGCAATACCCCATACGAAATCTACAGCTGACTTACGCTTACTATTAGTGAATTTAAGACTGTAGACGCCTGAGTTTAATTTTCTCCAGTCTTTTATTGCTAAACTGACTGAGAAAGTGTCTCATAAAGTCACTGTAGGTGTGTATCTGGGATTTAACCTGGTTATACCATCCTAACGCTCTCCCGGTAAGACGCGTAGAAGCCACATGCAACCAGTCTGCATCAGATAACGTCATAAGTTCGAAGTTCTGTCCCAAACTTTTTAGGAACTCTTGAACTGAGTCAGTACATGCCCGGAGAAAGTAGGAAACTGAACCAAGTCATCTAATCTGAAAGGTTTTGACATCCCAACACCACTTGGCTCAGTTCTCACTTGTAGGCACCTGCTTACTAACCGCACTTAAACTCAAGGAGACGTGATCGGTAGCTTGAGCGACGTTGCTACTTGTCTTAACCTGCAATGGAAAAATTGACTGGGTCATATAAGGTCTTTGATGAACCGCACCCAAAGTTGAAATGCACCCAATGCCGTCAAGAGCAGTGAAACCAAACAAATACGGCCGTCCCCTAATCGTACCAAACGGTCACACACCGCTATCATAGTAATTGTCACACGTGAGTCGGTACTCACTGTAGTAACCAAAGAAGTGGTTGTAATAGTGCCACCGCTGACACCACAGAAGATCACCTTTGGTCACAGGATGGTAGTTTCTACATTGGTTTGCTGAGTCTGGTTTTTTTTAGGCCCTCCAGGCGAAGAAAGTCCCTGAGTTCCCAACAACTCGCTCCTGAACATCATTTCATGCCTGAGGGACTTAACCTCAAAACCAAATTCCTGATATCTAATCTCACACATAGAAGAAGTCTTTTCCAGTTGCGTGTTCAGCCTGAGATCAGTCCTCTTTGAAAGAGACCTGACCCTCCTTCATCTCAGTTAGTTTGTCTTTTAATTCTAACTTTGTTGAGGAGAGTTTACTTTTGACGCTATCAAACCTACTATTCATTTCACCGAATTGACCTACAAAGTTCTTGTTCATTTCACCGAGCGTCTGAAAAAGATTTTCAAAATCATTCTTAGGGAAGCCCACAGTGACACTTTCCTCCGAAGGTTTTTCTGTGTTCACTGGTTCCTCACCCACTGGTATATCAGGTGCTTTGTCTTGGTATTTCTTACAATACCAAATGAAATCCGTTTCCATTAAACGGGCAAGTTCGCGGCACAGCATTCCCACACAACTGCGATGAAACCTAAGCAAGTACCTGTTGCAGCTTATGACTTGGTCCTTCTTAACCGAATCACACAACTCACTTCCTTTTCGCTATCGCGCTCACCGTCTACCATTCTATCTTTTAACCTTGACAGTTTCGCGGTTAAGCAAAAACACAAATAAAATTAAAACACTTAGACTTACTAACACAAATAGCACACTATCTATCTATCTATCTATCTATCTATCTATCTATCTATCTATCTATCTATCTATCTATCTATCTATCTATCTATCTATCTATCTATCTATCTATCTATCTATCTATCTATCTAT
>JAGDQP010000386.1:132910-169973 GCA_022664845.1 Lepisma saccharinum
TATCTATCTATCTATCTATCTATCTATCTATTTATCTATCTATCTATCTATCGTGACGTCATCAGCAAGAGATTCATTTACATATCGGTCTCTTCTTTTTGGCGACGTTAGTGTGGTTTCTTGTGACAGTATACTTTCTTTTAGTGTGCAATCGGTGTGTCCAGTTTCGCTATCTACAGCAAGCAATAGCTATTTTTGTGAAGTTGTGCTTGGTTGTTTACTTCGCGTGGATCATCATGGACGCGCGGAGTGATACAAGTGGTGCACCGACAGGTTTTCAAACTACTGGAAGTCATGCAGGTTCTTCAAATATATCGTCTCAAAAACCATCAACTCATCAGTCTAACACTGTCTTATTGAATGACAAACAATCTACTGTAAGTACTATACCGAACGAAAACTTAGCAATCGTTTGTGACGCTATAGTAGGTTTAAATTTGGAGGACTATTTACTTGGAATCGCTCAAGTTATCGGCCCAGAAAATATTACTCACGCATCGAGAATTGCCGGGAGCAGGGTGTGTGTGTATATTGCTACTCCTACCTTATTGGACAAATTGCTGGATCACGGAGGCTTTACAGTCAATGATGACATTTTTGTTCCCTTACGAAAATATGTTCAATCTGCTACGAAGGTGATTTTATCGCATGTATTGCCAGACATACCAGACACAGTGTTAAGTGCAGCTTTGGCTCCCTATGGTAAAATTGTTAGTCCTTTTAAGCAGATCTCTATCGGTACGCAACATCAGTCACTAGCGCACATCAAATCTTTTCGAAGATTAGTGTATATTTTGTTTGCAAAACCTAAAACAGTTCCTGGCTCTATTCCCATTACGTATGAAGGAACACATTTCACAGTCTTTATTTCCAGTGACGAAATGAAATGTTATGCGTGTAATCAAGTTGGGTACTCGCGCCGGTTTTGCCAGTCAAAAGCGAACTCTCTATCAACCACTACGAGCAAGCAGCAAGTTTCTCATGGTAGCACACAAAACGAAAAACAAAAGACAGTTTCTTTCTCGACTTCTGAAGCACAGTCTTACTCAGTTGTTGCAAACGCCAAGGTTAACGAAACAACTTTTTCTTCCCTCCCTCCTCCTCTTACCCTGATAGCTAAGACCTTGAACGAAAAGACAAAACAACCAGTTTCTCCTCAATTGACGAAGTTAGAATCTCCTATTGTGCAAGGAAGAAACTTATTTCTTCCGTGGCTCCTCCGGAGTCTTCTGAGTCAAGTGAAACTTTGTCTGTTTGTCCGACAGAAGAAGCTACCGAACTTACCACTGTTTCACAGCATGAATCAAATTCTGCCTTAATTCCTTTTCATTCAGGATCTGTTTCTATTCTCAATCAATCTCAAACCTTCCCTGAAGATAAAGTTTCGGATCTTTCATCTCCACCGTTTGCACACCCAGGGATGTCATCCCAAGAACCCAAACCTGACGATCCTATAGATTTATCTTCACATCTTTCTTCGAGTGGAGGAGTGAGGAAGAAAAGACCTAGCTCTCCCACCCCTATAGACAGTTCCCTTAAAAATAGAGAAAACTGTGGGTGTTAGTGATGACACTTCATCTGTTTGTTCGGATATATCATTTTCATATATCAACTTGAGTTGGAAGTAGACCGTTTATCTCAATGGTGTGATGTATCTAACTGGACTGAAGAACAATTTCACCAATTCTTGACTCGCAGCAAAAGTTTCAAAAAAATCATGCCTATTGTAAAAAGCTTTCAAGTCGAACCCATGGCTTTGAGATACACAACAGGAAAAATTTCCCGATGTTACTGACAATAACCTACGTAGACGCATCCAGCGTATAATTAAAGCTATTGAAGATGAAAGTGTGTAAATTAGTGTTGTTAACTTTTGTGCTTCTACTTTTTATTTTTCTAATGTTGGGAGTACTTTCGTTGAATACAAAAGGCCTAGTATCAATGCACAAACAACTTGCTCTCAGTTACTTTATACAGCGTTCTAAGGCTTCCGTTGTATATGTACAAGAAACTAATTTAAATACTGCACCTGTAAATTCTAAGTTAAGTGACTTTGGTTTTTGGATCAATCCGCCTGTAAATGCAAGCAGCGGAACTGCTATTATGATACAAAATCATTTGTTATCTTTTTGGAATGTTTTACGGCACACGATTATTATAGAAGGTTATTTACATGCTTTGATAATCCACTCTGGTGGTTATACGTTTGCTCTAATTAATGTGTATATGCCGCAAGACGGGAATGCCGGTATCGCTTTTATTAATGCGTTAGATCCTTACGTTCAATCACTCAATTTAGACTTTTTTCTTCTGGGAGGTGACTGGAACGTCACTCTGGCTGGTATAGATCGCTTTAATTGTCTTAAACATAAACATAGGGTAGTAGAACACATGTTATCATTTTTAGAAGAGTATGATCTAGTTGATATTTTGCGTTTTCATAAACCAAACGCTCGACAGTATACTTATTACGGTAAGTTTAATCACCTGCCCCGCAGTCGCCTGGACCGTTTTTATTTTTCTGGAACTTTCTCCCAATTTTTTGACCTTCCCATTGTCATTCCTTCTTTTTCTGATCATGACGGAATTTTCTTTAATTTCCAACTCTTTCCTGTTCCCGCTCGAAGCTCATATTGGCGTTTCCCTAACTATTTGCTGCAGCATGATGACTTTAATCAAGCTATAATATCGTTAATTCAACATTACTACTATTTAGCAACTAGTTCAGATGAAATTCTTAGTCTATGGGACGCGTTTAAATCAGAAACTCAAGATACAGCAAGACGTTTTGCAGCAGCTCAACGAGAAGAAGTAAAGGTTTCCTTTCATCATCTTCAAGCTATAGAAAATGAGTTGGATCAACTCATCGCTTCCTCTCCTACGACTACGCATGATATTGATTTATTTTGGTCTCGTAGGCTAAAATTACAAGAATTGTATTTTCAACAAACACATGATTGGTTGCTATCGGAAAAATTTGTAGTATCAAATGAATTTAATATCAGCTCCGAGCAATTTTTTCGAACAATTCAAACTGGAAAGGTTGCACATAGTATTCAGAGTTTAAGAGTAAATGGACGCATGACTGCAGACCCTACTCAAATTAGACTAGAAGTTCGTAATTATTATCAAACATTATATGCTCCCGTTGAAACATCTTTTTCAAATTTAGATCTTTGGGACTCTTTACCTTCCCTTTCTCAATTGGCCTTAGATCAGTGCGATTCTGCCATTACACAGGACGAGTTAAAAGTTGCGGTGTCTCAACTTCGTCACAATAAAGCTAGCGGGCTAGATGGTTTGACAGCGGAATTTTTTCAAAATTTTTGGACGCACCTACTCCTCTCTATCTTCTGATGCTTCAAGCTTCCCTCTGCTCAGGACATCTTCCTTCATCCATGTACCAAGCAGTTATCATTCTATTATCTAAAAAAGTTGATCCTGCCGACCTAAAAAATTGGCGTCCTATTTCTCTGTTGCCTGTTGATTATAAAATTTTGGGTAAAGTTATGGCAAATCGGCTTAGCATTGTTTTACCTGACATTGTTTTGCCCTCGCAAAGTTATTGCATTCCTGGTCGTACGATTTTCGATAATTTACACACTATACGTGATACCATCCATTATGCGAATACACTGAACCTACCTTTAGGGGTAGTTACCCTTGACCAGCAAAAGGCTTTTGATATGTTGAGTCATCGTTATCTTTCTCATGTTTTCCAGGCGTATGGTTTTGGCACATTTTTTATTCAGTTATTTACTTTGTTGTATTCTAAGGCTCAAAGTTTAGTTCGAATAGGCGCACATCCACTGCACCTTTTCCTTGTCAACGTGGTGTGAGACAAGGTGATCCATTTTCCGCGCCGCTTTTCTCCCTAGCCATTGACCCTTTTCTACGACTTTGTGAACGTCGTCTTTCTCCTTACGCTCTACCAATAGGGGATGCTCATTTAATTTCTTCAGCTTATACTGATGATTGTAGCTTTTTACATAAGTAAAGATGAGGGTTTTCAAGAGCTCCATGATGTCTTCCAAGTTTGCAGTGAAGCCTCCGGATCCATTTTAAATTCTGACAAATCAACAGGTCTTTTCTGTGGGGCCTGGAAAAGCAGGTCGGATACACCTCTGAATTATTTCTGGTCCAATCAAGGAGGGAAATTTTTAGGAGTCTTTTTGGGCAATGACCCTGAATGGGAAAGTCAGAATTGGGCTCAACTTCTATCCGATATAAACCACGTTCTATCGAGATGGACTCGCTTTTTTCCTTTCTTATCTTATCGTGGACGAGCCCTGCTCGCCAACCAACTTGTCGGTTCCCGCCTAAATCACCGTTTGATTGTGCTCTCGCCTCCTTCCACTTTCGTTTCTGCAGTTGTACATCGTCTGCAATCTTTTGTCTGGAATGGCCACCATTGGCTACACACCAAATTCTTACATGTTTCTATACCAGACGGAGGTTTAGGCCTACAGCATTTGCCGAGTCGGTTACATACTCTTCGATTGCAGTTTATTGATTCATATCTACATGGAACTTTATCCTCCGCTGTATGACATCTTAGAGACTTTTTCTTTTCCCAACTTTTTGATTTACAGGGTCTTTCCTTCTTCTTGTCTGACATATTTCCTCCTCGCCAATTACTTACAAATACCTTTTATAATAGTTGTGTCGATAGCTGGATGTTTCTTAAACCTCAGCTTCAATATCAGCAATTGTCCATGGATTATCTAAGACGGCGCTCGCTGTCTATACTCTATGTTAATTGTTTGTAAATTGTTGTTGAGATTTATATTTGTTTATTTATGTATTCGTAGATTTACCGTGGCGAAGCATGTAAGTTCGAATTAAGTGCACTTTGGAATGTTATCTTTTGATTAGTTGTTTATTTTCTTCGTTTGTTGAAACTTTTGAAGTTATTTCAAATTTACTTTAGTTTTTTTGTGAAAGGATTCATTTCCCACAAAAATGTGTCCATGAGTGGATCTAAGAATATTTAAGTGGCATTGAAGATGTTCTTCGGCAGCTAAGTTCAGGCAAGACCATAGTCAGCACAGAAGACGTCCATTTGATAATGTTATTTGAAAATGTATGTAAGGCCTTATTTAACATTTCCTGATTTTTTGGGATACTAGTTGTTACATATTGACCTGTCTTGCTGTTAAATACCGTCTCGTTTGCTTCCTCATTGGCATTTTTACCGGATCTGAATATCTTATTGGTATTGTTGGTATTACGTTTAGATTGTTTAGGTTTCTTTGGACAGTGAGAACTACCTGTTCTATGCCCAGCCTTTTTACAAGTCGCACAAAATCTGGGGTTGGGGGCCACTTTGCATAGAATACGAAGATGCTTTTCCCCACATTTAAAGCATACTTCATCATTTGTGAAGTTTTTATTTTCGTGATATTGAAAGCATCTGTAGCAAGGTGAGGGTCTAGCTGCTGTTTTAGAGGCCTCTACCTTGTATCTGAAGAAACCGACTGAAATTCCATTTGTAATTAATTCGCTGACTAATGAGGGATCTTTAGTGAAAAAACGTATAAGTGGTAATGGACCCTTCTCTCCTCTAATTCTGATCAAATTTGTAATAGGGAAGCGTTCTTTAACTCTTCTGTGTCTGTGGAAATTGGTATGCCCCTAATTACACCCGAAAAGGTGGTGGTAGTCTTAATTGGATTCTGTTCCTTGATGTCTTTGAAAAAAAGAAAGTCATTTCTGCATTCCTGCCAAAAGTTGTAGGTGGAAACGTTTTCTCAAATTTCTTCATGTTTCTAATATCTTTAAAATGAAGTTTGATAGCAGTATTGTTTTCTATGGGAAAAGTTGTTAATTCAATCTCAGGTATTTTAGTAGTAATTTCCTTATGAAATTTGATTGGATCCATAAAATTGCTTTGCATATTGCTAATAATAATTTCATATTTAGATTTTCCGGGATCATTATGATATTTTTCTTTGTCTTTTTGATTTTGATTAGAAATTTCTGTTATAGTATCATTAGGATCTGTAAGGGATTCGAAGGAATATATTTGTTTTTTATAATGTAGGGAATTTTGGGAGAATTAATATTGCCTGTACTAGTAGGTTCCTTGTTTGGGGAGGAGAGGGAGAAGGGGGTGAAGTGCATGAAGGTTCAGGTGATTGAGTATTTGTGGAATTGTCATCGACCTTTTGGGAATTCAAAGGTTCCTCTTCAACGGTATTTTCTTCTGCAATGTCCTCCAGTTTGTTCAGGTCCTCATCTGATGATTCTGGATTGGAGCAGTTGTCTCCTGTTGAAAGCCCAGTTTGATCTTTCCTCTTATTCTTCTTAGAATTGTCATGTCCCTGGGAGTTGACGTTTCTTCTTGTTTTTTCCGTTAGTGTGCTACTTTTCAAATAGTATGTCCTCTCTAAATCATTAGGATTTTTATTTGGAGTACATTCCTTACTTTTGTCTTCTTTTCCTTCTTTAGAAATTGGAGATAGACTTTTGCTATGACTTCTATTTGTGCGTTTTCGGTCCATTTCAATGGAAAAAGGTGAAGATAAGGTATGGGATAAGGTAGATGATAGTTGATGGATTAGTTTAACTTGACTAACAAGATTTTTGAATCCTATCAAAGATCTAAATTTCAATTAACTCACATAACATATATTTACGCAGCTCTCATCTTCGCAGCCCTTATTCCCCGCAAGCCATGTTCAGTATATCTTCTTCGACTGCTGGCCAATCACGAGGCAGAATGCTACTAGATGAACAAGTGGGCGTGGTCAGACAGTAACTGAATCAAACCAAATTAACATAAAATGAACGCAAGATATTGAAAATCCAACTCAAAGCAAGAGAGAAGTACAAAGAAAAGTTACGAAATAGAAATACAAAGGAAAAATGAAAAAATACAAGAAAAATAGCTTCTCATAAAAAACCGCGCAAGTAACAATAAGACGAATACAAGTGTTGGGCGCTATCCTTTATACTTGGGCAGACAGGAATCCTTTAAAATGTACTGATGCCGAACTAAGAAAAATTACTATCTCTATTCTTGAATTAACAGAGAGACAAAAGAAGAACATAAAGCAAATCAAAAAGGTGTGAGAGTAAGATATGAAATGACCGCTGGAGAGTGCGAAGTCAGTACACTAACATTTTATCATTATGGAAAATCTAAAAGAAAGAGAAAGAAAATGATTTATATGTGAGAAACTTAAAAATGAAAATAGGAAATATATTTATGTATGCAAAATTTAAACGTAGTACGGTACCTCAAAAATACATTTGTACTTGTATTTGAACCTAAACGAGCAACTATTAATGAAGTTGTCACCTTTCAAACTACCGACTACTATAACTGCTCTCCAGGACTTATCCTGTTTCTAGTATTAAAAAAGTATTCTTTATTGTTTCTCATTTTGTATCTTGTAGAGAACTGTATGTATTATTCGTCTTTAATTGTGAAATTTCAAACAGTGCTTATAATGCTCGAACACTGCTTTATCAGGTCTTCGTTATCGCTAAGAAGGTACGTTAGCTAGAGGAATAAGAAGAAAGTAATCATTTACTTTTAACAGTATTTATTACATTTTCACATCATTCAAAAAGCGTACAAAGTAAACAACATTGAGGCATTAAATTACATTGTTCAAGCTATAGAAGTATTACATAACGGAAAAATGTTCTCAAAAATAGAAGAGTTTGTACTGCTTCTGCGTAACCCGCAACAATTTCTAGTAAGAAATTGTAGGTTGGTCGAGGAACTTTACATTAATATGTTTTTCGTAAATACTTCACTTCAGTTTCTTCTATAGTCGCTTAAATATATATTTTATTTTATTCTTCGTCTTTGTTTAGTAAAGTGTCGTACTTATTATTAACTTAATTGTATTATTGTTTAAGTTTATTTAGCATTATCATCGAAGAAACTGATGAGACGTTTAATAAGAGGAGATGTTTTATATATTGTCCTTAGTGTACTTGTATATATTTACTACGTATAATTGAAAACTTACGCCATTCACATGGCTAATTATCTCACAGTATAATTATAAATTTCAAATTTTAGAATCTTTTATGAATTATATTATATTAATTTGGGTATAGAATGAAACTAAATGATAAATAAAGTTATTAATTTTTAAAAATTTATTGTGTTCTAAATAGTATCATAATTGGACGTAAAGTAAGCAAACAATAGGTTAATTAACAATACAATATAAAGTTAACCAATGTTCAATAACACAATAAATTCTTAGGAATCTATCTTAATAAATTCGTCTAGTATCACACGCACATGAGTCTCGTTAGATATTTTTCGATGCTTTCAAATGTTCCTCTCTTCCCTGGCGATTAATACAATACAAATCTATACTTTTCAGTTCAGATATTGTATTAAAATAAACTTGCACTAATGAACCATGTAAGTATTCCCTAAAAATGTGAATGGCAGAAAAACTAGTGCATCCTGATTTAAAAACTTCGAGTACCCGCCTCTCGAACACTACATTAATTATGCTATAACATCAACTTTTTAAACCTTTGTGAAAAATTATACATGATGAATTGTCATATGATGAAAAGTATCTCTTCCATTAGAAACCAACACTACAGAATGAATCGAATGTGAAGTATGATTATTGCATCACTGGATGCGTACCTTTATGATACAAAATGATGGAATGAACGATACATGGTACTGATGATGTTGGAAGACCAAACATGAACGTCTAGCAAAAATGCACTAATTTGCTTTAGTTCAACAACGTATCCCATATTTGAACACTCAGTTCGTTCTTTAATAAATAGCATATGAGGAATCATTCGTCAAATATATTTCATTATTTTGAAACTAACTCTGAAACTCAATCGCTTAAGTCTACACTAAGTTCACAGCACAGGGCCGCAGCTTGTATTTTTGCAAGGTGGAACAAAATCCGATAGTGGCGCTCCATCGATGGAGACAAAAGCACACAACGCCCTCCTTATCTTCATTTGGCGACCCCCAGCCCGGCACCCGGGGACTGTGTCCCAATTGCTCCCAGCTAATTGTGGCCCTACAGCTCATACCTTTAAACATGTTTACTTCTGCAGTAGGTAGAACCATTTGTAGTGTACAACATACAAAATAGTTCAAGCTTCCAAGTATTCAACTTTATTCTCTTAAGTCCTTTCAGACTTAAGCGAAGATATGAACAGAGTACTGAACTTCTACAATGAAGGTTCATCCACGAGTATTTTAGACTGAAACATTCAACGTGTTAACATGTACCATTACATGTTTCGTAAAAAAATGGCAGCACTGTCTAAATGGTACGTTTATAAATATTTTCTCACCAACTGCACTCAGAAACACACATACATATCCACATTTGTCCGTGGGTTGATTCACACTTTTTCCTTCCAGTCAGGTAACCTTGTTTTCATTTTTTTTTTTCGAAAGCAGGGTGTCCCTGCTGCTTCATGGTCACGCCTCTCCTGAAGGCAATCGAAGAGCCAAGAATTGACGGTGAAGTCTCTGGCGACAAAATTGATAGAACTCAATTTCTCTGGTGAAATTCTGACGCACTAACTCTTTCACTTCTTCCAGAACAGGTGGTTTGAAGGCATTTCTGTTGATTCTCCTGAATCTCTCAATTTCACCTGAAAAGTAAAGCAGTGTACTTGTTACATTTTGAATTGAGTGGAATAAGCCATCATTAAAGTGGATGAAGTACAACTTCCAGTTGTTCTATCACCTAACCTTTGTCAATGCAATAAACGGTACAGTTATAAGTCACGTGTGCAAAAGAAAGACAGTGAATTATACAAATTAACAATATCCGATGCATTGCTTAAATACAGATGAGTCAAGAGTTCCGAGACACTCTTTTTTCTCGGAAACAGAAAGAATAATGAAGTATCTTAGAACCCCATCAAAGAACGGATGAGGGGTGCTTACGTATTCCCGATTCATAGCCGCCATCTTGGGTCAAGGTCAAATTTATAATATGTTATGATGGATATGAAATAAGACAAAAAATTTCTGAGAAATGAATTTGCGTAATCAGATTTGACATGTTTTCTGGTTCAAAAGTTACAAACACAAAAATTAAAAGTAACATTGTTTCTGATAGCAGATGTTATTGAATAAAGAGGAGATGATTGAGATTATCCTGTTGTCTGGAGAATGCAAGTGCCGTATCATAATAACAGATTTCAAGAACGATCCTAGAAATAACACAATTTTCAGACATCACTGTCGCATTTCTGACTACGTAGCTGTCGCCAGAAAACTACAACTGACGTTGGAACTTCAGCAATGACGTCCTGGTCGAAGAAAGTCTACTCTTTGTGGTGACTATTGTGGTAAATAGTTACACTGGATGCTAGTTGGTACGTTAGGAGGTATTCGGAGAACAACTATTTACCATAACTCAGCCAGGTTGATTAAGCTGTTATTGATAAGGGGCAACAAACGTGCTACCGAGATAGAGCCATGTGTTATTTCTAGGTACTAGGAAAGTAAAGTGCATTATCTTGTAAAGGACATACAGGGAATCGACTGTGTATAGAACCTTTTAATATGACTAATAAACATTATAAAATAGATTAGATTTCGGGCACGAACGCAAGTCTGAGAATTTACCCAAAACTACTGAGTAACACATTGCAATAATTTATTCTAATTAAGTCCATAGTCAAAGCAAGCAAGAAATGGTTTCCAACTCACCAATAAATTACTCGATAGAAGAACACAGTCTATGAGAGCAGAATGAGAGTGTGTTAGATGTAATCACAAAGCCTTTAGCAAGAGCTGAACTTGCTCACTTGCGTTTTCAGGCAGGTTGAACATCAATAGTCAGAGTGCGGCAAGTCAGAGTTGAGTCGGGTCGTCTGAGCCAAAGTCGAACAGCATGTAGTTAAGCACCAACAATAGACGAGCTGTCACGGCCAAGAGGTATCGAATATCAGGTTTTTATTCAAAACCCGTTCTTTCTGTTCTTGAGGATAACATCACTCTCGGCCAATCACAGATTACTGCACACGCCCATCGGGACGAGGTAGTCTCCTAAGCGCCAATCAGCACCAAGCTTGACTTTGGTTTTGCTGTGCTGTCATGATCTTTGAACTGCTGAGCAAGGTAATCTTTGATCTGCTGCGTAAGATGATCTTTGAACTGCTGACTCAGGTGATCGTTGATCTTGCTGTATATGATTGAACTTTGCTCGTGATGTAACCTGATACTTTCTGAACTGTTACATCTAATATGTTGGAATGCACAATTATATTTCTCAATATACTACCTCTTGTTGGAAAACCAATCTTGCCTTTTAAACTCAAACAATAATATTTCTTTTAACAATGAAATGGATTTTCATGGTCCTTGGTTCGTGCCTCGTTACCTACAAACTATAAACATTTTTATTTTTATTTCATATTTACATAAATAGATATTTGGCGTGATAGACCTCGCTTGACAGCAATAGTCTTGGGGTCATTTGCCAGGAGCCTACAACACAGCACATGATGTATCTAAGCAGAACATGGTACCAGCAGGTTTTGTGGTGCACAAACGCCCTGTGCGTGAGTTTTCTCGGGGTTCTCCCGTTTCCTCCCACTTTCATTCCACCAGTTCTCCTACCATCATGCATCCGACCTGAGCTAAAGTTGCTCAAAGGTCTTAAAAATTAAATTAAAAAATTCATATACATTGGCAATACCCTCAATGGTTACGCTGCATGGAAATGCTCTAGGAAGTAGTATTCCCTTTCCTACTGATTGCAGATGCAGCTTGCCCTGTTACTTCCAACAAAATGGTGCTCCACCACGCTACAGAGCAAATGTTCTTCAGTAACTCGATATTCGCTTCTCTCATCATTGGATTGGGCGGCATTTTCCTACGGAATGGGCACCCAGATCACCCGACCTTACACTGCTAGATTTCTATCAGAGGGATTATTAAACAACTAGCGTGCAATGCGAAAATCCGTGACACATACCACATTGAACAACGCATCCATTCTCGTACGGGTCTATAAGCCTGGACCAGGTGCCTAGGCTTGCCAACTTACAGAATAAATTTCTGGGAGATTTCTATGGAACTAAAAAAAAAAAGTGTATTGAAACTTTATCTGCTTATTCTAACTTCAGTGCGAAGGGTACCGGGTTCGGTTCCTGGTGGGGGTTCAAAATGTCGGTGCTGACCCATCATCGTGAGGACAATTGGGAGCTACTGTGAATAATACATATATTTCTGAAGCACTAATCAATAACAGAACTCTTCCAATTAAAATGCCATCATGAAAAAGTTGCATTTCACAGAGTAACTAAAGTAACTGAACCGTAAACACAGTAAATTTTCTGACTTACATATTTCCGGTTAGGATAAAATAGTGTCATTTTTCTGGACGCAGTATTTTGTGTCTAATTATTTTTTATTGAACTTGTACTTTTCTCCACTCCTAGCTGCATTCAGAGGCTTCTGATTCTTAATTACATATTCATAGAATCCACTGCACGTCATAGTATAATTTTGACAGATTTGAAGCTCAGCTTTCAACAGTTCCACGGTTATTTTAAGCCTTTCTTTGGAAAATGATTGGTTCATTGCAGTGAACTGCCTATTGGACGTTGTATTCGAAACAGGAACTGAGAGGACAAATGACACTAATTTAGGTACAGTACTTAATCCCACTGTAACATTCTACGAACTATATCTATACAATGAACCAAAATCTGGTAAAGGAAAAAGAAGAAGTCTCGAGACTTTGTTTCCGTTTTCTGCAGCACTTGTGTAAACACATAGCCGTAACAATGTGTTTAATCTTTTTATTTTCCCCCTCCTCCCAGTTAAACAATTGTTCGTTTTTCACGAATCTTCAAATACAATGTGGATTCGTTTTTGCATTAATAAAACTCCTTCGCTTGACAATGCGTACCAAAAGAAAAATTCAGATTAAAATTAAACTAGAGATATAATTTAAACAGATTATTGTTAGAAAGGCAGTAATAAAACATTAATAGCATTAAATCATATAATTCCGTGGTATACAAAAGTTTGTCCGGGAGGCTGGGAGAGTGAGTTCGATTCCGGGAGACTCCCGGTCATTCCGGGAGGTATGGCAAGCCTACAGGTGCCGTGTGGTATGCATTCAGCAACAAGAATAACAAATGAAATACATCTAATAGCTGCACATCACAGGGTCCTTTCGGTAGTAGTTGTTTCAGTTTCCTGTGTTAATAACATTTGAATTACAACACATTACACTATGTCGAAATTATTTTTTTTAAAAGCTCTGTCTTATTTGATATGCACATTTAAAAAAATGACTGATTCAAGTTGCCGGCCATATTTCGGAAATATAAAGAAGTAGGTTTACACTCAGTCTTTATAAGGTACTCAGATATTTAATTTTCACTTCCGTTTTCGAGATTGAAAACTGAAAGAAACAAATAGAAAAAAAATCCCAATTTATCTTTAAAATTATCTACATATATATAACGCAAACAAAACACATATATAAACAATTACACATATACTCTCACAATAAGTTTTGATGAACTTTCTTTTATTTGGTCCATTTTATTAAAGACTGACTTGAACTCGTTACGATTAGACGAGTGCTATGGTGTTAAAATTCCACAAATATCCATGTTCCAAGCGAGATTTGAACCCGCGATCTCGTGAACAGCGGCCCTGCCCTTTAGTTCACACGACTACCAAATACAGCATTATATTCATACAAGCACGGACTGTATCACGAAATAATTTAACCTACATGTATTATACAAAATTTAAATTTTGTGTGTATGTGTTTGTCCACTACACGCATCCATACCGCTTGACCAATTTGCACTAAACTTAGTGTAGTGACTTCACTTGACAAGAGGAAGACCATAGGATATGTTTCCTCCCAATATATACACAAGTGGATCTCACAAGGAGACAGTCAATGAGATTACACTGAAACCTACTCTGAAATTTTAGTAGGAGAATCTATGTGCTATAGAGAGTAATATATACAAAAGATAGCTGCCCACATTAACTGTAAGGTTTTGAAATAGGGGCTGGATTATTGGTCGAAGTATACAAAAAGTGTATTTTATTTTTTTATTCAATCAACAGAAGTCACTTCTACTTCGCTTTCGTCTTAGAATGCAACACTGCTGAGTTGTAGCTTCACTTCCCATACGGCAGCACCCCTCGTCAGAGACGTATTTAGAGGATATGTACCCCCGATTTTTGTTTTTGTAAACTAGGAAAAATTATATGGATTTTACAAAAACTTTATGAATTTCAGGGTGTGGGGTTCATAGCCACCAAATACGTCTCTGGCCAGCAGTTTTGCGATATGGGAAGTAACACTACAACTTGAAGATCATAGGCTATGTCTCCACTCGAAAGATAGGGAGCCAAATTTCTTCCACTAAGTACCAAATATGTTTCTCGCTCTCAAATCTACACTGACCAATATGCTGCAAATTTCGCGTGGGTCTTTCACTTGATCACGGAAATGCTGTAGCCAGTGTGTCCTTCGAACATGTACATCGATGGGCCAAATTTCTTGCGATAACTACAAAATACATTGCCATCCTTAAAATTCCCTTCAACAGCAAATTTTGTGTGGTTCCAACATGTACACTTAGTGGCCATGGACACTGAGATAACTAACTACTTTATAGATTTGACCCCGCACCAACGGGCGGACATACCTGCTAGTGTACAACAAAAAAGTGTAAAGTCTTCTTATATTCCAGTTGCAAAATTAATAATAATTTAGTTATTTTTTTAAAGTTCAGAGTAATATAAGATAGCTACTGATAATTATTAAAAAATAGAAAGAAAAGAGTCGCTCACGATTCTTTTTATTATTCAATTAATTTTAATAATACTATATTATTTGAACAATTATTTAATATTATGGAAATTTTAATAATATGTCAGATAGTTTCGAGATTCGCAACGGATTAAAACAAGGTGATGCATTGTCACAATTACTGTTTAACTTTGCGTTAGACTATGCGATTCAGAAAATAAAAAGAGGACAAAATGGGACGAACATTGAATGACTTAATTCAACTGCTCGTATACGCGGATAATGTAGATTCAATAACGGACGACTTAGACTAAACACCGATGTCTTAGTAGAAGCGTGCGATGAGATAGGTCTACAGGTAAACATAGAGAAAACAAAATACATGATAACAAGCCGAAACACAGAGAAAAACGGAAATAGATGCTTAACAATTAAGAACGAGAACATGGAGAAGGTAAACAAATTTAAATACTTGGGAGCATATGTAAGAAGAAAAAGTAGGTCACGGAAGAAATAAAAAGTCGCTTAGGATCTGGAAACGCATGTCTCTACTCAGTTCAGAAACTCCTAACCTCGCGATTAATATCAAGAAGGTTTATTCTGCCGGTAATACTTTACGGTTGCGAAAGTTGTAGTACGACCCTAGCAGATGAACATAGATTACGCGTGTTTGAAAATAAGGTCTTGAGAAAGATATGCGGTCCAAAACGAAACGAGATGTCTGGGGAATGGAAGAGATTGCATAATGAAGAACTTCACGGATTTTACAATTCACGCAACAACTCACGGATGTTGTAAGAATAATGAAATCGCGACGACGGGCCATGTAGCTCGGATGGGAGAGAAACGAATTCGTGGTTGGTAAACCGGTAGGAAAGAAGCCGCTAGAAAGACCGAGCGACGTTGGAAGGATAATATTAGAAGGGATCTTCGTGAAGTAGGTGTTTGTGATAAAAACTGGATTGATCTTGCTCATAATAGAACCCTGTGGAAAACGTTTGTTACTGCGGCGATGCACTTGCGAGTTGCGTAAGCTATAGAGTAAGTAAGCAAGTTTAACTGTTCAATACGTACCATATGAATCTGAGCTTAACCGCTGTTTGCTTACCAAAATAAATGCTTAATACATACTTGAATGATTAAATTCTTTAAGCTTCTCTTAATGACTTAGGTATTTTTTTTAACCTTGTCGTTATTTCAGAAAACGATCCAAAGGGACGTATTTAGCGGTAGGTCCAAGGGTGGTACGGATCCCTCAAATTCAGAGTTTTAGGCAAAATTAGTGTCGTTTTAGGCATAATTATACGAGTGCAATGGAATTGCGCACACTTTTCCTGTTTTATCAGTTATATGTAAAGATCAAGATAAAATGAAGTGTATGGGCGGTAACAGCACTATGACTTATGCCAGTCCCGATACGGGGAAGCCCCTTATCTTTGTCACGTCGATCTGTAGCTGTTAATTAATTTAACATATATTTAATAATAATAATAAATCACAGCCATATTCAATCCACTAGTGGATGAGGCTTCTCCCTGAAGGGAGGAGTTGGTCTACTGCTCCCATGCTGACCAGACGGGTTGGGAGATTAGAGTCGAAGCTCTCAATGTGATCGCCACTGTCTTTTATTCACAGCAGCTCCCCAATTGTCCTCACGATGCTGGGTCAACACCGAATTTTTTTAGCCCCACCGGGAATCGAACTCGGGACCGCTCGCACTATATATATATATATATATATATATATATATATATAAAAGCTGAAGAGGTACAGGTCTCCAGAAAACACTTACTGGTGTAAATGGCCAGTATAACAATAAAAACTAAATTTGTATAAAGTCTTTAGCATAAGTTTAAAAAGTGAAGGCTGTAAATGAGCCTTCACAAAATAAAAAAAATGTAATACAGCTAAGGGACATAATCATCTAAAAGAGACGGAGATAATACTGTCTCACGAACATACGTAAAAACTCTCCGCAACATACTTGGTTCATCCTTTAACAATGACGCCATGTCATTGAGGATGTTATAACGTTGTCTAATATGATGATATCCTGGACAATCTAAAAGGACGTGACGAATACTTAAAACTACATTGCAATTATTACAATATGGTGGATCCAATCGTCGTAACAGATATCCGTGTGTCAGGCGACTGTATCATATACGTAGGCGACATAAAAGTATAAAAGTACTTCTTCACGCCTACTATCTCGGCAAGATTATTTTCATGAAGCAACAATTACCTTAATTTCTTTCAATGTATTAACAGCAACGTCATCCCATCGTTGCTTCCATTCATTCCGTGTAATCTGTCTATAATATATCAACATGTCCTGAAACGGGAATGCTGAATATCAATGTTAGCTCCTAAAGTAACCTCACGAGCTGCCTCGTCTGCCAATTCATTACAATGGATACCAACATGACTTGGTATCCAGAAAAAGACAACCTCACCACCGGCAGAGCAGATGGCGTGTGTCTTACATAGGATGCACGAGCGGATGCTTAGAATACATATTGTCGAGCCTTTGAACAACACTGAACGAATCTGTACAAACAAGGATGCGGTGGAGACCACGAACAAGACTAAAATCCAAAGCCTTTAAAAGAGCATATAGCTCACAGTACAAATACTGGCTTTAAAACAAAATTGGCGGGCTTTCGCATCTACAACAAACGCGCATCCAACACAGATTAATCTGTTTTGAACCCATCGGTAAAAACAGAGATAAAACGTGGGTACTGACTTCAACGCACGAAAACGTTGCTGGAATTCAATCATGGATGTCTCTGATGTTTTTAGACTTAAAAAAGAGATATCAGTCCGTGGGCGGGCAAGTGTCCACGAGGAACGGAGACTAAAACGAACAGGGCAGACAGTTGGGCGGTCTGCATTCAGATTCTCCAACAACTCTGATGCTCGTATGCCAAGTGGTCGGGTAGCGTGACCACGGCGTTCATATAGGGCTCGCTGTACTGTGTATACGACTAAGTTATGAGCTGGGTGGCCTGCTAAAGATGATATCTTAGCAAGATAGCTCAGCACATGGTACATCCTATGAATCTCGAGCGGTGGTTCAGCGGCATCAATACAAAGACTGGTGACAGGACTTGTGCGATACGCGCCAGTGGAGAGTCGAATTCCAGCATGATGGACACTATCGAGTGTATGTAAGGCTGAAAATCGTACAGAGGAATAAGCGTGACAACCATAATTAAGCTTGGATGAAATGAGTGCGCGATAAAGGCACAACAAGGTTGTACGATCAGTACCCCAAGTGGGATAACTTAAAAAACGTAATAATTTCAGAGGTCTGGTACAGGTAATTTTAATTTGGCGAAGGTGACTAAGCCAATTTAACTTTGTATCAAATAATAAACCAAGGTATAGTACCTCCTCGACGAACTGGAGTTGTCTGTCTCCAAGAAAGAGATCCGGATCCACAAAACAATTTCGTTTACGGTAGAAGTGTAGACAGACTGTCTTCGTTGGTGAAAAACGAAAGTCAGTCTAGTGTGACCTGTCAACAAGACGGTTAAGTGTCAACTCGATCTGCCGGGCTGCAAGGTTGATATTCGCAGATTTACAGACAATCGTCAAGTCGTCAACATATAAAAGACCATTCACAGGAGGGCGCATACAAGTCATAACACTATTCACTGCAACAGCGAACAGTGTTACGCTCAGCACACTCCATTGAGGTGAGCCGTCCTCCTGTAAATAACGCTCTGAGAAACAATCACTAACACGGACACGAAAATAATGATCACGTAAGAAATTTGATATAAAATGGGCCATGTGGCCTCTAATGCCCCATACATTAAACTGGCGTAATATGCCATATCTCCAGGTGGTATCATAGGCCTTCTCTAAATCGAAGAACACAGCGAGAACGTGTTCATTGTGGAGGAAAGCATTCTGAACAATAGACTCTAAAATGACTAGGTGGTCGACAGTTGATCGGTATTGTCGAAAATCACACTAATCATTGCAAAGCAAGTTATTATGCTCCAAGTAACACATTAGGCGCCGATTTATCATTCTCTCAAATAGCTTGCATACGCAGCTAGTGAGAGCAATGGACCAGTAACTTGTGGGGTTTAGTTTATCTTTGTCAGTTTTCAGAATGGGGATGACAATAGCTTCTCGACAACTAGCAGGGAAGCTATCAGTCCTCCAGATCTGATTATAGAAGTACCTTTCCCTGGGAGGGAAGGTGACGCAGCATTCCATAGTGAATATCATCCAGTCCAGGTGATGTGTTTCTAACATCCCGCGAGGCAGTTTTAAGTTCCTACTTCGTGAAAGAGACATTATATGGTTCAAAATTATTAGAGTGGAAGCGTAGAGGTGTCATCCCTGCCTGTCGTTTAATGTTTACGAAATTAGCACTATAGTGCTGAGAGCTGGATATTGCTGCGAAGGCGGCTCCAAGAAGATTAGCTATCTCTTCTGGGTCAGTATGCAAGATATTATTGTGTTTCAGAGCAGTCAATGGACAGGAGCGACAATTGCCTTGCAAACGTCTGACCCGTTCCCACACGTCTCGAATTGGCGTGTGTAAATTAATGGAAGATACTTATTCACGAAAGGATGTACGCCGAGCTTGTTTCATGAGACATGGAATATATGCTTGTGACTGGCGAACTGCATTTAAATTTGCCGTTGTAGGATATCGATTGAACACAAGTAGAACGCGACTGCGCCGTCGCCGTGCTAGTTCGAGCTCATCGTTCCACCAGGGAACAGAACGCAGATGTGGCGTTCGGCCAGACTGTGGGATGGAACATCTGGCAGCTCACAAAATTTTACGGTTTTATGGCAAAGAACTCAACCAAATCATTCAGGGTCAAATCTCCTTGATCAACTACTTGGACACGAGTTCCATATTTAGTCCAGTCAGCACGCTTCAGATGCCAATGCGGTAACTTTCGTGGTGCTTGATAAAGGTTTAAAAAGTCTAAAATTACTGGGAAGTGGTCACTACCACATAGATCGTCATGTACACGCCATGCCAGCATGGGTACAAGAACTGCACTGCAGAGAGACAGGTCTATCGCTAAGTACGTGCCACTTGCCAAACTAAAATGCGTGTTAGCACCAGTATTTAATAAAACTAAGTTTGAAGCGTCAATAAAAGATTCAACTATTTTACTGCGGACATCTGTAGGAACACTACCCCAAATAACGTTAAATGGATTAAAATCTCCAACTAAAATTACAGGTTGGGGTAACTGCTGCAAAAGGTTCTAGAGGTCAAGGAGCGTAAAGTCTTGTTCCCTTGTGATGTACAAATTAAGGATTGTAACACGCTGCTCAAGGTGGAAGCGAACAGCAACCGCTTGTAGGTTCGTAGCAATGTAGACAGGTGTTGAATACAGCATGTCAACAACACCAACTGCAACACCACCTCATGCGTGACCATCAGTTGGAAAATATGTGCGATATAGTGTATAGTTCTTCAAGATCACAGATTCATTTGATTTAAACTTTGTTTCCTGAAAGCAAACTACAACAGGGAAAAGATCTGATAACAAGACTTGCAGTTCTTCATAGTGGGAATGAAATCCGTTAAAATTCCATTGGAGCATAGCCATTGGGATAAAAATATCACCTTTTAAGTCTAGGTTTAAATTTCCCTCCCTTTCCGACTACAGTAAACTCCGAGTCCATCAGATCGTTCTCAATCATATCTGAAGTTAGGGATGAACTCGGCTCATTCAGCGCAGGTGAAACCTGTTGAGTTCATTGAGTAGCCAGAACATTAGTGAGCCGCTTTATGCTTGACATTACTGGTGACATACGATTTGGTTTCGTAATAGTACCAGCACGGACACTAGGTACAGTTCGTTGAGTCCTAGAAGACTCCCTTGGGGTGATTTCTTTCTCAGTATGCCTCGGCGTAGCTTAAGGAGATGTTGAGACTTGGCGATGTTTAGGAGATTTGTCAGTTTGAGGTCTCTCAGTTTGAGTTGATACATCAACTGTCTGGGCGCCAACCGAGACAGTTTTAGCTGGTAGTCTTGCTGCTACAGTGGAAAACGCACCAGATGGAAGGGTGCGTTGAGACTCTCTTACTCGACGTTTTGCTCCATCAGCAGAAATTTTCTCAATGACCATTAGCTCGCGAATTCGTTTTTCTTCTTTGTATATCGGGCAGTCACGCGACCAGGCCATAGGCTCACCCTTGCAGTTAACATACTGAGGCTTCAGTGGCGTGCAAGGATCCGAACCATGGCTGCTGGTACCGCGTATTGCACATACAGCAGAGGTCAGGTTACATGACGTGCTGGTGTGTCCATAATGCTGACATTTAAAACAGCGGAGTGGACTGGGTATATATAGACGGACAGGCAAGCAGTAGAAAGATGCCTTCACGTCTTTAGGAAGCTGTGGCATGGCAAACGTCAAAATTAGCGAGCTCGTGGGTTGGAGTTCACCCCTTTTCTAGTTTTAAGCCCCTAACATTGACTACACCTTGGCTGGCAAGTTCATTCTTAATCTCTTCTTCAGGGACATCTTGCAAGTCCCAACAGGATATTACACCCTGACTAAAGTTCAGTTGACTGTGTGGTTCAACTTGAACTTCGAATGGTTCTAGGATTTTCATTTTTCAAGAGATTAGTTGATTGTTTATTATGGGATGTCTCCACGAGCAAGGTGACGTTGCGAAGCTTTTTAACATGCTCAAGCTCACCTGCAACGTAATTCAGTTGTTTTTGTATAACGAATGGGAATAACCCCTTCAAACCACCTGGATTCTCTGTTTCATTCTTTACTTTAATCACAAGATATCGTGTGATAGTCGGTAAGATACTTGTCTGTTCCTTTACTTCGATTTTCTCTTCCTTGTCACTGGTTGATTCATTAGTTGTATGCGCCTTCTTAATTGCATCAGTGACTTTCTCTTCATTCTGTCTCTTCTGTCTCTTTCTCTCTTTCTGCGAAGGTGATTGGTTTTAGGATGTGTTGGAGCCATGATGAATGAAAGCCGTAAATGCACACACTTCTCCGTCTTCGTTCTGAGAAGCCAACAAGGCTGTCGGGTACTACCCTCATCACCCTTGTCAGGAAGCTGGACATTAACGCGAAGTCAAATCGCTTGGCGTCGAAATCACTTGCACTCTCGGCTGATGGATACTTGGGACACCCACTCCCCCAGAGTGTTGGCGAGGCCAAAGGTCCGAAGAGCTCCCCAATGATGCACTTCCCAGTCTCAACGAGCCAGACCATCCAAGAATCTGCTGTTAAGAGCTAGGCGCTATCCAATAGTTACGCCGCCTTTCCTCGGGTCCCAGGGGCCAGGGTCAATGAAAGTACATCCTGTCACATCCTTGGGCATTGCGTGGAGGCGTAAGTCGCAGCACAAGAGATGAAATAATGAAGCATCTGTGGATGAAGAATAAGGTGAAAGTAAATGAAACTCCTCTCTGCTAGTTCTCCTTCCAAGCAGCGAAGGTTTTAAGCTGCTAGGGCTGATTGCAGCCAGCAAAAGCCGGCTGGACGATGGGATCGACAATTCCATAAGCCTTTGTTGGCTGATTGCAACCAGCATAAGCCGGCTGGACGATGGGTCGCCAATTCCCTACGCCGTATACGAGCAGCGATGGTCTGCTGCTCGGGCTATGTGATGATACATCACGTTGCGGTCCGTAGACCTGCGATGAGGTCGCCAATCCCCTACGCAAGTGGGAAGTAAAGCTTTTCAACAGAGACGCACTCTGTTCCCGCTGTTGGACTTTCCATAGGCAGCAACGATGTTAGCAGCTGCCAGGGCTGATTGCAGCCAATAAAACTGACTGGGCGAATCAGTTTTATGTGATAAGCGGCTGACAAGCTGTTATAATTTACATGATTGTTCACAAAAGAATAAAGCAATGTTGTCAGATTGAACAACATAACCACTTGAGTGACTTTTCAAAGGTAGACAGGAACGAGCTATGAGAAATCTGTAAGAAAAGAGCAGCGGAACACCCGAATGAAACGCCAAATAAAATTATTAGAAGTGAGCTCTCTAATTCAGAAAATGCAGATGAAAATATAACACATAAAGATATGAAAACGTGTAGAGAAGCTATGTACTATATTCGGAAAAACACACACCTGTTCATCCGAGAAATATTACAGAGGCTTGAGCAAACGGTTGAAAGACAAAGTGAGCTTGCTCATGATGGAGAAAAGTTTGTGTTTGTAAATGAAGAAGCTAAGACTATCATCCTAACCTGGGCAAGTAATATCAGGTACGTACAATGGTAACAGTTACTGTACATATTCACAGAGTATGTAATGAAATTTAGATATACTTTGTTCCGGTATAAAGTATTTCGTCCTTTTGTGATTATAATGTGTTTGGAAGTTGATACCTTACTTTATTTCAATATTGTTGGTTGTTTTTATATATATATATAAGCTTAAAATTTTAAACTTAATAATAAATTACTACATTTGTTAAATAAACAGATAGAATGAAAGCTTGAATAGTCAATATTAAAGTTTAAAGCGTGTTTGTATGTCTTATTATCAGGTTTTTATAATAATTTAACTATAGTATTAGTGTTAATAACATTATAATGCAAATGTAGTAACAACAGTTTCCGTCTGGCCTTTCAGATTTAGTGTGAGGCAAGTGATGTTGGGGATTACGCTGACGGTACCTTTTCTTATGCTCCTCGTCATTTTCATCAATTCACGGATACAAAAATGTATTTTGTTTGCCTCTATGCTATGTGTTTTTGCCGGGGAAGAATAAGCAAACTTATAAAGCAATGTGGGAAATAATAAGTTTGGAAGCTGAAATACATCTGAGACCGATCTATTTAGACTTCGAAACTGCAGCTCACGAAGTCATCAGGGAGATATCTCCAGGATGTGAGATAATTGGGTGTCGATTCCATTTGGGACAATCCTGGTGGAGAAAGATCCAGGGCAACAAACACTTATATCGAGGTTACTTGAATCCGAAGTCTGAATTAGGTAGGTACTGTACGTGATTTCACTTCAGATTGTAGTCTTCTTAATTAATCAGAACAGTGAAATTTATAAATTTTCGGTAAACTCATTACAAAATTAAGCAAAGTTAATTTCCTTGCGACGACCCTGTTTTCAGTACCAGATAACAGGTCACACCTATTATAAATTGTCATTATTATTATTATCACTAGACTATAAATTAAATTAAATTAGAAGTCATACATTGCCGAAACAGTATAATTGAATTTTTTAATTGTATTTTACAGGAATTGTGGTTAAAGTCGTTTCTCGGTCTTTCATATCTGCATCCAACGGAAGTATCGATTCGTTTGCAAATTTGATATCAGTAGCACCGGACAATAAAGGTCTTGAATTATCCTACTACGCACTCGGAAATTACATCGAAGAAACTAGCACGTACATATTTTGTTTGAGTTTAACTTAACAACTTTTACTACTTCATTGATTATGAATATTAGAGGGTGAATTTTGAAAAATCTTGTATTTACTGATAGGTTTCTCTTGAAATACCAAATGGCACTATCGCTCCGTGCATACCGTACATCAAGCTAGTGAAAACATTAAAGTTGGAAAAGGGATTCAACTTCACCAAAACTGTTTTCAGCTGTCCTGGGGGAAGTGTTCCAAAATTTAAACTGGTATGAAGTTGAAATGAAATGGCGAATACCTTCATCACCTACGATTCGCTGATGATATAATCCTGTTTGCTTCAAGTGCAGAAGAGCTACAAACCAGAATGGAGAAACTGTGTAACGAGAGTTCGAAAATAGGACTTAAAATGAATTTAAGTAAAACAAAAGTAATGTTCAATCAACATGCTGAAAAGAAGGAAATAAAGATTAACAGAGAGATAATAGGCATAGTTCATGAGTATGTTCACCTAGGGCAGCTCAAATTATCGAATGCTAAGTTAAACGGACGAAATAAATAGAAGATGTAAAATGGCGTGGAACTCGTTTGGAAGACTACATTTTATTTTTAAAAGCAATGTGTGTGAAGCGTAAAGTTTATAATCAATGTGTCTTACCTGTAATGATGTACGGTCTCGAAACTTGGAGGACTAAATGCGCAAACGACTCAAAGACTAAGTCACAAAAAGAGTAAAAGAGAGATACATGCTAGGCATAACTACAAAGGACAGGAAGAGAAATGAATGGATTCGCGCACAAACGAAGGTAGAAGATATAATCAAGACTGCAAAGAAGATGAAGTGGAGATGGGCCGATCACGTAGCTAGACGAACAGATGGACGATGAATGGATTTCCAGAGAGAAGAAACGACCGAGACGACGTCCGAATGCAAGGTGGGTAGATGAAATCAATCGTTTTTCAGGAGCTACATGGATGAGGATAGCAGCAGACCGAGATATGTAGAAAGAAAACGGGGAGGTCTTCATCCAACAGTGGATGGAAAACGGCTGAACATGATAAAGAAAAGGGGGAGGCCTTCATCCAGCAGTGGATAGAAAACGGCTGAATATGATATATATATATATATATGCGCGCGCGCGTGTGTGTATGTGTATGTGCGTGCATGTAATATATAATAATTGTTTGCTTCGTTCTATTTAGGTTTCCACCTAGAATATGGGTTTCAGAACCCTCAGCAGTTCCTCGGACGATGATTGGGGCAGAATCAATGAACAGTTGTATTCACCGTCTCCAGACATTCATCAGATGATATCAACCGTGCTCAAGATACAGTAAGAAACAAAATTGAAATTACGATCAATTGCAAAAGGAGAAGTTAGAACACAAAGAAAAGACAATTTGAAAGACAAAACTTCATAGTGAAGCAGTATCAGATGCTTAAAAGTGATACACAATCAGAATATGAGACAGGACGGATAAAATGTCTGAAAATGGTAGGGTTAAAATAGCAACCATTTTTTTTCTAATTTCTTTCCCTCTTCTACTCTGAAATAAACCTGTTTTGCGGACAAATTTCAAAGCTGCCAAACTGACAACGTTGGACCAAAATCTGTGCGCAAGACAGGTCAATCGAGATTGTGCGCAATTCGGGATCTAAAATGTGCGCAATTCCGTTGCACCGAATTATCGTACATATTTAATACACATTTCGTGCCCAATAACATTTTGAACTCCCCCCCACGGAAGCCCGAGGACCATCCGAAAACCAACTTCTGGATACGTGCCTGTCCACCACAATTACTTAAATTTAAAGAGAATTTGGGTTATATTATGATACTTGTAGTAACTTTAAGTTATATTGATCCACATGATAAATTAAAACTCAGACTCAATTTTCGCGTTAGAGATATTTTGAAATTGTGTTCTTTTCACAGAATTATGTAAACAAAATTATGTTTATGACAATTAATATATTTGTTTAACAATGTATGAGCTTGAAGATAAATACGAAGACACTTTACCGAGAGACTGTAGCTCAGTTTGTTGAGTGTTGACTTCGCATTTGAGAGGTCATGGGTTCGATACAAGCGGCGAACTATCCCGACTGAGGTTATCCAGGATTTTATTCGGTGGCATCAAACAATCCCCGGATGACACCTTCAACTTAGTCCCTGGTCGACTCCTTCCCGCATCCTTTGTACTACATTTTCCCGGCCTGAGGCATAGATGCGTAAAGGCCATAAACAAATTAAAATTCAAACGAAAACAAACTATATTACATAAATATGAGTCTATTCCTGTTATTCAGTTTTTGCCGTCAATATAACAGGGTTGCATGCACTATTCAAAATCCCAGACTCCAAAAATTGCTACTTCCACCAGATCCTGTTACTTAAATCCTTTTGCTTTCCTACATCTACTAGGGACCAAGTTTTGTGGCAAACATCGCTTTTGTTTATTTAATCTTGTTTTACGTTTGTATTTTTCTTGTCTTGTTATCTTTCCTTTTCACGCAAGTAAGTATTTTCATTTTTAAAATTTTAGTTTTCATAACTTATCATAAGTAGATATTAACTCTCACAGTATTACCTGTTTCTACTTCCCTGCATATTTCTTATGCAGTCGTGTATTTTTTACATTATTATATTATCGAACATTCATGAGTTTATATGTTGAATTATGCTAAATACTCAAGAGTTATCCAGAGACAACCCAAAAGGTGTAATACTATTATAAAACCCTAGGTTAAAAATACACTTACTCCAGTAAACTTCCTTTGCACCTTCAAAGAAGCGAGGAATATAATGCTCTAATACAGTTAATGTGGAGTTTAGGTCTTCGAGAACTCCGACTACAGCGTAGTATTTCTCCACTGAAGCTTTGGCACGCTGTAGAGCTCCCTCCGTATTGAAAGGCCTGTGAAAAGTCATTAGAGAAAATTTGTTAAATGTCATTGACATATTGAACTTCTCCAAGAGTAGAAATGCACATCGAATTATTGTATCATTGATTCATTTTATTTCTGAAACACAGTTTAAGATTATTTGTTTATTTACGTTTTTGATTGATGGCTTTATTGTTTGATATATTAATAGAACGTGTTTGATTCTTACAGTTAGCAGTATTTGTATGCCATACAAATGTCTGAAAGCACATTTTTCTTCAAAATGTTGTGTATTATTTCCTGTCAGTATAGTAGACCCTACCAATTAAGGTAGGTGTCCCTGATATGGCCATGCTAAGGTTTGAGAATTTTTCTAGCCGCCATTTTGAAATAAATCAAAGACATTTTTTCTTCATCGTTTTCATGGGTTAATGGACTTTCATAGAAAAAAATTTCAAGCCACATGAAAATAGTTTTACTGGTCCAAGAAAATGAAATTCTAAAAGTCTACCTATTGGCCATATCAGGACCATGTGTATATGATATGGCCACCCTTGTTCCATGTTATGTAATTTGTGATTTTTTCAGCTTCATAATGCAGTTCTAGTAAAGCTGGAAGTTAGATTCCTGCTGGATGATTCAGTGCCTGGCGGAGAGTAACCTGTATCCATACACAGAGTATCAATGTGATGAGGATCATCTGGATCAGACGACGATAGCGAATCAATGACAATGGCCTGGGTGGCCATATCAGGAGCAAGTCAGCTTTCACGAAATCGTTTGATTATGAGCAACTCGTAAAAGATACGCCACCAATTACAACACCAATCAAAAGAGCATTAAAAACTTAATACAGTACAATCGTATTCATGAAAAAAGTATTTGAGAAACATCCATAAATCTAAGGAGACTTACCAGAGAAAAACAATAAGAGGTCACACGAAAAACAAAAAAGAAGCAACTGACGCCATATTGTTTAACCTGGATGGACGGGAAATGATCACGTGACACACTACCAGGCCCCTCTCCCTGGATACTGATTCCATATGGAGGATTCTTAGCTTAGCTTACTCACAATAGTGGGAGATGGTCATATCAGGAACATGGCCATAACACGGACACTTACCTTACAGTAAAATTTTAAGAATTTGAGGCGGTCGCGTAGAGGACAGATTAGTTCATTCTTAATATTTGTTGCTTGCCAGAGATTAGGGGCATTTTTTAAAAATAAATACGAAAATCATCAGTAGCCATGTGTTTTGTCGTCCTTTTTTTGACATTCTAAGTCATGTATTTTTGCGATAAATTATCATAATTTTAAATACGGACATTGGTGCGCAAAGGGTTACTTTTAAATATACAAGTACGTGAGATTTGATTGCTGACCATGTGAACTTGTCAAAATTACTTTTTTGTTATTTAAGTTGCACATCCGACGTTTCTCAGAGATAGTATGCATCATCTTCATGGCTATTATGACACTTGAGACACGGGTGGGTAAAGAAAGGAAAATATATGGAGAAAAATAATAGAGAAAATAAGAACTTAACGTATGCCATCTTTTGGTAGTTACACAAAATGCACATGCAATGACAAAACAGGACATCCAATATATGTAAAATTCTTATTTCCTACGCGTACCTATGTATTATTTCTATTATCTCTCATTAACATTTTCCTTTCTTTATCCATATATGTCTCAAGTGTTTTAACATCCATGATAATGATGTACGTGCTATATCACAGAAAAAAGGTCGAAGGTACAACATAATTAGTTATTTTTTTTAACAAGACCGTGGGGTCTACAATCACCACTCACATAAATAACATTATAAACTGTTATTTTAAAACACTGACTTACGTGTGGGCAACTGCTTGTTTATGGAATGTTTTCAAATTAACAAAGTATTTTTGTTAATAAATTATATTTATTAACTCATGAAATAAAAAATGACACTTTCAAAATTGTTGTTAGTTGAAATTTGTACCGATGTCATTATAAAATGTGTACTAATTTCAGATAGTAAGTTAACCGAAAAAGAATAATTTCATTATTTTGCTAATGAAATAAAGAATTTGATAGTTTTATGATCCATCCTGACTGAGGTTTAACCTGGTTTACCTTGGTCTCACCAGGCAAATGCTAAGATGATACTTTGAATATGGACAAGGCGGATTTCTGCTCAAATGCTTTCCTTGTTATTGTTGTTTCTCTACAATGTAAACTGGGTTCCTAACTTTATTTGAAGTTTAATTAATAAATACGAGTAAATGTCTTCGTGAAGTACTTACTTGTTTTACTTACGTTAAGACATTTTATTGAATATAAAAGTAAAAAGGATTATCAAATTTTGTATTTATTTATCTCCTTTAGGCATCTGAGGCTTAGTGCTATAAAATCAAATGAAACATAGTTAATAAGGAATTGTCATAGCGATCTTTTGGATGACGAATACCATTCTCCTGAATTAGTCTTTGTGATTAGTCACTCAACGATTAAATGTATTAAAGTCTGAGTTTAAAATTAACTTGTAGGTATGGGAAAGCAAATTTCATATTATTATTAGTTTTCTTGCCTGAGCCAAATTTTCCTAAAGGCCTTAAATAAAATTCGAACTCAATTCAATTCAAATTATTTTCGATGAATAGCCAATTTTCGGTAGTATTCATATTACACAGCAAAAAATACCAATGATAATTCAACACTTTCCGATGTGCCAAGGCGAACAACACCACTTTTTGATGTTAAATCAACACAACAAACACTGCTGATTTTGGTGAAGCCTTGTGTTGTGTTAGTGGATGTGTTGTCAATGCTGATTCAACATAATAGAGGGTGTCACAATACCACTCTCGCAGTGTTGAATCACGGAAATTGCACAACAAACGGTGTTGATTTAACACATTCGTATTGATAGATCGGAAAGTGTTGAATTTACACAGACATTTTTTGCGGTGTAGTAAACATTTTGTTAGACAAGTACATGTGTTACTGAATTTTTTCATTCGCGAATTCAGTAATACTTGGGAGTTTGATCTTATGTATTGAGAATGCAGGAAAACAAAAACGAATTCATTTTGATATACGGCTCAAGTTGTTTCTAAATATTCAATTCAAAAGATGTAACACTGTAGGGAAGAGATTTTTGGTGTTGTTCGCACACATACGGAGAAAGAGAAACAAATGTGCAGAAAGTTAATTGGAATTCATTCATGAGGAGGACTCATCGTAATTTATTCCGAAATGGTAAGATGGCAATTTCGCGTGGGAAATTCGTATAACATTTTCTTTAAGACTTAAGCATTGTATTTTCTTTCACCTTCTTAACGCCCTCATTTGCAACACAATTACAAGGAAATCAAAGAGTATTCATTTGTTTTAAATAACGGACCAGAAACGGTATCAAGTGTTGTGTTTGACTGTAGTAACTTTGCACCAATTGAAATATCTTTTCTCAAATTTTCTTTCTCTCTGATTTGTTTATATTTTTGTAATGCCGCTACTTTGTGTGTTATGACTTTCTCTTGTGGTTTGAACTCTTGAAGTCAAGACAAAGAAGCAATCCAAATTAAGCAGGGAAATATAATGATCTGAAGAACTTTATAACATGGTCCAACTATGTTGTAACGTGGTGTGTGTTATGGTGTTAAAACCGTCTCTTAATCCCATTGAATCTAAAAGAGTGAAGAAAGTCTTTTTCTTATAAAATATAATCCAATACGAATAAACTTTGTGATTGCCCTTTAAACAGTAAATGTGTTAACAGGGAGTTAATTTCTTCATTTGAGAAATTTGTTACTTTCTTTACCTTTCGTTTGTCTCCTTTAGCTATATTTTGGTTAAATAATTAATACTTTTCTAACTTCTCATGAAACAGAATGTTTAAGATTAGATTACAAAAGTTCAAAACAGTACGAAGTACGATGCGTTTACTTTAAATTAACAAATCTTCAAATGTGATTACTTTGCATCTCTGTCCAGAATTGAATTTATTCTTACATGATCTTCAGCAGAAATACTAACTGATTTTGCCGAATTGTTTCCAATTAAAGAAAATGAAATTTACCGTTTACATCAAATTCCGTAATAAGCTAAACAATTACAATCACCTGGTCATACCTTTAATTCTGACCACAGGTAGAAAATCATCCGGATTGAAGTTACTGGTCTTCCACATGTTGCCTCCCCAGTTAGCGGATTAGGAAATGCCCACTAGATATAGTGGGAACCGTATATATTACGGGGGCGGACCAAAAGCAGTACTGCTTCCTTGCAGTTCGTAAAGGGATATACAAAGACTAAAGGAAGATAAACTAGAAAAAAAAGTATCATGGTGAAGCGAAGCAACTTCACCATTAACCCCCCTGAGGCTAGTGATGAATGAGACCGGCAAGATTCAGAGATGGAAGAGGCAAATATCTTGGATGTTTGACTTTACCACGATGTGGAAGGCAACGGGAATGATAGCACTATTTTCCGTAGTTTCAAGACATAATATGCAGCCCCATAATTTGTCCCAAAATAAAAGATTCCGGAGATTAACTATACAGTATACACCCTTGGATCTCCGGGAGGGGAATGTCTTGGGTGAAGTTATGGGCGAAAAAAAGATTCAGAATGGAACAAGAGGGAACTAGAACAGCAGAGAGAATGCAAGATAAGGATCGGAACGTGGAACATCCGGTCACCGAAGAGAGCAGGGAAGTGAGAAAACCTTAAAAAAGAAATTAGATTTAAACATATGGATGTAGTACGATTTTTTGAACTAAGATGGGAAAGAACTAGTGGAATTCGAGCTGAGTAGTACATTTTGTTCTGTTTGGGACCGGAAAGAGGAAGAAGCAATAGAGTAAGTGTATTCTTGGAAAGGGTCTGGAAGAGGTCATGGAAGAAGACTACACCAATGAGCGCAAGATGATGGTACGATTGGAAAAAGGTTAATATACAGACATACATGCCAAAAAGTAATATCCGGAAAAAGAGATCGAAATAAACTACGAATATCTTGAGAAATTCATTCGAAGAAAAGAGAATAGAAAGGCGCATGCATCGTAGTGATGGGCGCTTTTAATGCAGTAGCAGGTGAAGGACAAGATGGAAAAGCAGTAGGAAAGTTCGGACTAGGTGGAAGAAATCCAAGATGTCAGAGCCTGGTTGACTGCTGTAACCAACACTCAATGGTGTTGGAAACACATAGTTTAAACAACAAAGAAAATATACCTTTATTCGTCGAGATGGGAAAGAAGTTTCAGAACAATTTTTGTGCTAATCTATAAAAGGTTTCCGAATTATTTGGAGAATGAGACATCTCTTCCTGGAGTTAACATTCACTCCAGACATAAATTAGTCCTAGCAGGAAAATGACATAAAATTTAATATGTAAGCAGAAGAAGTAAATGAAACAGAAGCGTGGAGAAATTTATAAACAAGAAAATTAAACACAAATTTCTTGTAAAGTTCGAGGAAAATTACTCAAATCCGGTGGGAACCGGTGGAAGTACTAACGGACATGGGTAACGCACTGTTTACTCGATGGAGTGTAAGAAGTAGTAGGATATATTGAAGAGAAAAGAAATACAAAATAGGTTTCAGAAAAAAGGTTGAAGGAAATAAGAGAAAAGACAATGGAAGCGGATAGGCATAGTCGTGCGCACCGTGAGTGCCATCCATGGGTGCCGTGGCACCACCACTAACTCCAGAAAAAATAAAATCTAGAGATTGAGGAGGTTGAGAGTCACAAAAATGGAAACGCATATTTTCAAGAAAATGTAAGCTGTTTTTTTTTTCGTATTTCCAGGAACAAAATTGCATTCATGTACCAATCTCTCGTATTGTATGTTCCATATTGATATTGATGGAATATTCCACCTCCATGATGCTGACAAGCAAATTTACAATACTCTTACTAACAATCATTGTTCTCAATTTAACATTGGATTTTGTGGGCGGAAGACGATCAGCAGGGAGGGGTGTCCCATCTTCGTTCTCAGGTCTGTTGCAAACTGAAAATGGTTTCATGTCTCACCTTAATTATTTTTCATTTCAACTGGTAGTCACACTGATTACATTCTGTCAATGCCGATATGGATAGGTGCGAAAGAAAGTAAAAATACATACAGGAAACTAACTAATGAACTCCGAAGTGAAACAGAAATAGCAAGAGAAACGATGAGAATGAAAGGTAATTAAATAGAAGATCTTGAAGGAACAGACAGGTACAATCGGACGTACAACGAAGAGAAGACGAGGGACTTTCAAAGAAAGGGAAGCAGATTTGTCTGGTCGTTGAACGACAAAAATGGTCATCTCTTTAGAGATCGGAAAGGAATATTTGAAAGAAAGGAATACATAGAAGACCTGTGCAAAAGTGCCAATGGTCACACACCTTAAATAAAAGTATGTGATGATCACACAGGCTTTAAAATGCTGAGAGAGGAATTAGAGAATGTTCTTAGTGAGATTAAAAACGGTAAAGCAATAGATGTGAATGATGACTTGACTTGATGGAAACGTAAGGGAAAACGGGAAGAATGAAAGGCTCCCACTCTCGAACGAAATTTATGGCATTGCCAAGTGACTTGTTAGAAGCAACAATGATTCAATTGGAAAAGAAGAACGCAAAAGAATGGGAAATTACCGAATCATCACCTTGATATCACACTCAGCGAAAAAAAAAATCTTCCAGAAGATTATAGAACAGCAGTGTGAATAAACAAATTGAAGAGGTATTTACAATCTGGATTTTGTAGAGAGAAATGAATAATCTTCACGTCTCATACCCTCTCTCGTATTGTTCTTAACAAACCAATCTACTGGTTTGTTAAGAACAATGCGAGAGAAAGGTAATGAAGTATACGTATAAATTGTTTAGCATTCGATCAACTCATCTAAAATATCAAAGTGAAACCATTGAAGAAGGCAAATTAAAAGGATAGATCGAAAACTTTAAAGAAATTTGTATTTAAATAAGAGAATCACTGTAAAATATTCTAATAACCAGGCGGGACGGGCGTAAGCCATAGTGCTGTTACCGCCCATACATTTCATTTTTTTCTTATCTAATAACCAGACAACGACTTATTAGATGAACAGTAATAGATCGAAGAATGGAACAAGGTCTCTCGTTCACTTTATTTAATACACGTAGAGAAGAGGTTGTAAAAGGATTCTTCGAAACCAGAGGAGTTACGGTAGGGGAAAGAAGAATCAGTGCATTAGATCTGCACATGACATGATTCTTCTTGCAGAGAATGAGAACAACTACAGAGAAGCTGTGAGCAACATGGAATGAAAATAATGAAAAGGACAACGAAAGGGACCCTAACTGGAACAAATTGAACCGCACTAAACATCAAAATTAGAAGCGAAAAAGGTGAACAGGTATCCAAGTTCAAGTAGGTCGGAAATATAAGTGAGAGGATGAGATGTAAAAAATAGATAAAGACGAAAATAGCAATAGCTGAAGAAGCATTCACTGGGTTGAAGGAACCCTTCTAGGGACTAATCAACAAAGACTTGAGGAAGAAATTGATTTAATGTTTTGCATGGATTCATGTGTTCCATGGAACCAAAAGAAAGAGTGAAGAAAGACAATTGGAAGCTTTCCAAATTTAGACATGCAAAAGAATGAAAAATAAACTGGACATAAAAGTTACGTAATGAGGAAGTGCTGAAGGTAGTAAGCAGCAGACAAACAATACTGAAAACAATAAAAAAGATAAAAAGTTTCAGGTTAGGGAAGGTCCACGTATTACTTAGCGCATTTTTAGTATATTTAGAAACCCTTCCCTCTTGTAAGCAAAAATAAGCAGATTACGAGCCCTCCTTGCGCTTGCGTAAGACCTGTCAGATTTCTGGTCGTTTTTTTCGTAGTTTCAATAACTGTTTAGATCTTTAAATTTACATAATATATATGTAAGCGAATAGATATTAATCAACTTAAAAACATATTTTTTATGTTTTATATCTAAATTGTCCACACCAAAAATGCCAGAACTTGCTGAGCACACTGCAGATCAATATCTCGCGTGCATGTTTGTCTGTCTTACGTAAGAATTGCTCTGATTCCCCTTCAAATTATTAGCAAGAATAAGTAAAGCCTGAAGCCCCCTTGAAAGCTTACGTAATACTTGAACAACCCCTTAGAACATTGACTTCACACAAATTCTGTACTAAGCGAAGCAATTGAATGATGCTTGAGGGAAAATAGGAAGATAACGAATTCAAATCCTTGACAGTTTTTCTGTAATAGCCAAATAACGGGATCGGTCGTGCTGGGTGCGCAAAAGTGCAGCTTACTGTTTTCCAACATTCGTAGTGGAATGCATCGTATATAAATTAGGTTTGCCTGGAGATGATGCTATATTAGAGCTACCATCACAAGTTCCCAAGCTACCATCACAAGTTAAACAGTATTTCAGGCATTACTTCACAATACCTCTTTCAGTAGAAACTTCTGATTTTCACCAATAACTTTCTATACAATGAGATATCAACATAGGTCACAGAAAACTTCAGCTTGTTCTCCACATGTGACTACAAGTAAGATACCTTCACTGACCACTTCATCAATATGCATACATAAAAGGTCCTACTGGTAACTTGGTCCTCACACTGTAGAGCAAATAACGTGCACGTCAACACGTAACTCGACCCAATTCGATCACCCTATCATTCCTTGATCATAACGACATACTCGTACATGAAGTACTCTCCACTTCTGTAGCAAGTCTCCATCATCACTATAGTTACTATAGTTATTTTAAACACTTTCTTTATATTTGAGAGAGGTTACCAAATAGACTACAGAACTATTACAACTAGATGAAAAGAACGTAACAAACATTCTGTACTTTAGTCATCATCTTCTTTTAATGGGATTTAACCTTAATTAACATATTTGGTCATCTACTCCAATTCAGTAACATAAAATAAGCATTGAAACAAAAAGGAAACCGAAGGATCGAAATAGATGGGGAGGATTTAACATACCTTGAGAAACCTGGGAAGTTCGGCCGACCACTAATGATGCTAATTATGTACAAAATCATAAAGCTTTTGCCTTTCTACATTAATCTTGAACATTTTTCTTTGTTTTTATTAAATTAACAAACCTTTAAACTTTTTCTTCTCTGCTTACTTCATATAACAAGAGTTAGTTATAATTTGCCAGTAAGACAGACACTGTAATTCGTGAAAACTTACGTGCATTCATCACTATGACCGCAGAAGAACAAAGTTTGCCTGCGGTGATCACCAATTCCTTCGTGCGTCTCGCCTTCTATATAACGACATTCACGATCTCCTCGAAATACACATGTTTCGAAATCCTGCAAAAGACGTTTAAAAATAACTATTAATTATATTTCTAATTACCTAGCAATACAAAACTAGCAACACCACCACAACTAACAGCTTAGTTTTATGACTAAAAGGTCATATACGAGCTAATTTGACCGATTTCTTATCAAAAACGGATTTAAAAGCTTAATAATGTATATGGCTAAGAAGATCTCTTTATGTCATACTTTAGAAAATATAAGTTGCCGAATAATAATCTGTTAATGCAAGTGACGACATATGACTTCTTCAAAGATTTTGTCAAGTAGGATTGATATTGATTCAATAATAAAAAAATTCCTTTCGGTAGGCCTACAGGCTGAGGTAGATTTCGAAGTTTCGCTGGGAGCCGGGGCTCGCCCCCCAACTTCAGTGCTTTTGAGAGGATGCGCCTCCTTTATCTTAACCAAAATCTCCCTGCAGCACTACACCACCACGGAGTACATCTTCACCCTCCCACGGTTGGCTGCGCCCCCAAAGGGAAGATTTGCAACATTTATTGTAACCTACTCTTGGTCATACACCTTCATTGAAAATTTCGTTTCTCTACCTTCAATGATTTGGAAATTCTGTTTTTGGGGCGGCCATTTTGGATCCAAGTTGACGACGTTTTGAAAGTTTTCTTATTTTGTAGTGACCTACTTGTGATAGTACAACTTCAAGTAAAATTTCATTTATCCAGCTCAAACGGTGTGCAAAATGGGA
>JAGDQP010000387.1:0-58064 GCA_022664845.1 Lepisma saccharinum
CAACACGTCTGGTCAGCGTGGGAGCAGTAGACCACCTCCTCCCTCCGGGAGAGGCCTCATCCAGTAGTGGATTGAATATGGCTGTGTATTATTATATATATATATATATATATATCAATGTCTACCATGCCTATATACCTCTGCCTACCGACACAAATGTTGTACAAGCCAACATTTTTACAAGTAGAAAGTAAATTTTAAATACTTGCATTATTTAAATGATCCTGAATTCGTCACTGGAATGAACCTTCTTTAGTAACTCAAGCAAGGTCTTTTCAAGTTGTTCATTGAAAGTTTCACATGACACATTAAAGCTTGTTTTTTCTTCCAATAACCTGAATGGACTCAATTTTCATTTGCGGCTTTCCCACTGCTCGCATGTTGTTTGTGAGCGAAAATAATCCCTCCATAACGGCATTGGTGCTCCGAAAACACAACAATAGTTCAATAACCATTTTTAATTTATTGTGGTGAATATTATTGTCTTTGAGATCTATCAGGTGCGTGGTTTTCACCGTAGAACTGGGTTCTGTTGGCAAAATACTACAGGTTGAGGCGTTGTTATTGTTGTTTTCCATTTTGTGGAAATCGGGGATAGAAGTGATATTACAGGGACGAATGATCACCTTATCATTGTCACACCTGAAGATGGTCTCAGGTTGAGACCGATCCTGAATAAAGACTTTTTTTTTTAAGTCATGTCTCGAGAAAGAAGTACATTATCACGAAGAATGGTAGTTCTTCGAGTGACGCTAAGCAACTAGTCTGTTAGCGACATTCATATATATGCATCTAATTTCGGATCTAGCAAACTATAAGCCCGATTTTGATACTTGAGGTTGCATTTGAAAGCTCTTTGCCATACTAATATGCAGGAAAAAAATGGTTCGGTAGGACCTCCCTGGGACGCCCTAGGGCGGTTTGAAAAAAAAAAAAATCAGAATTTCACATTTCCGGTGGTAGCACTTACCAAAGACCATATAGGCGGCCGATGCTTGTGGAATCGTAATCTACGCCTCAATACCTTTCAAACGGTGTATCACACGTCAAAATCGGTGAATGGGTTCAAGAGTTATGACCTTTTTAGCCCAAATCACAGAATTTTCACAAATTATAGAAAAGGGCCTCCGTCATTCTCTCTCTTTTTGGTTTAGCGCAAACTGGTTGATACCAGGGGTTTTGAGGGGTCAATTGCGGGCCCCAACAAGTTGTGGTAAATCGAAGCTTATTTTGTTGATAGGAATTACCATTTTCGAGATACGGCCCAAATTCGGCCTTTTGTATGAAGACTATACACTTTTTTTTTTAATAGGCAGCCTTACAAAATAAGTGATATCAGTATAAAAAAACCCTTCGGGGTAAAGACAAGAGTGACGCAAGAATTCTACTCACAAAAGAAGAGATATCCATTTTGCGAGTTACTTTCTTTGTGTCACTATGGCGGAAGGATACTAAATCTCCTAATTTTATTAGAAAGGAAACACGTCCGTCACAATGACACAAGGAAAGTAACTCGCAGAATGGATATCTCTTCTTTTGTAAGTAGACTTCTTGCGTCACTCTTGTCTTTACCCCGAAGGGGTTTTTATACTGATTTATTTTACACAATAATAGTGGAAATATATATTTTTTCTTCAACATCCATTAACATATAGAATTCTTTTACTTGTGCAGCATTAGATGATATAGGACATGGAGTGAGAACGACCTCAGGAACTCCTCGCACAAAGCGAGGATCAAGTCAAGGAAGCATTCAGTCCTTGGCGCCTTCCATAACAGGCTCTGCTGTTGGTCCAGCGCCAACGACAAAGCCTCCGACGCCACCCCAGACTGTGCGTACAGGAGGAAGCTTAACAAAGGGTTCTCGAGAGTACAGAACTCCTCCAGCTGTTGCTCCTCCTCAGGTAACTAAACGTTTTGTAAGTTTTAGATTTTGATTTTTTATAACTATCTGTAATGCAGCTTTGTACTGTTGTTGGCTTGCTAACAAGACTGACCGTAGTTAGGCAACACCAGATCTAACAAGACTGATCTTAGGAAATTGTGTTGGTATATCGTGTGTACAATCATAATTTTGAGGAGGTCCTTCGTCTTTGTGGGCATAGTGGGAGTTGCTACTCTCACACTTGTGCCCCAGTTCCTCCACTCGATGGAGGAGGGCGTGCTACGAAGGTGTATGTGTTACTTTGTCCGGAAGGCGAGACTGGAATCATGAATAAATTATATTATTTAATTGCCCAAGGAATACTAAGATTGCCTCAAACTACTCCTTTGGAGAGTCGTGCCTTTATTGTTTATATATACGAGAATTAAATTCTGGTTTCCTCGGAACGCCCTTCTAATATATTGTACATTCTTAATACTAATTTTAATTGTCATTAACTGATGTCGCATGTGGGATGGAAATCGCTGCGAATTTGGGAAATAATATTTTCTAAAGATATGCGTCAATACTTTTGTCCATAACTGTACTTTTTTACCTTTAATTAATTTGAAAAAGAAATAATCATTGGGTGTCGTCATTAAGCTTAATAATATACGGCTTTTGGAGCATGGAAACTGATTCTTGAGTTAATTTGTTTAATAATGTTGAATGTGTTTAAAAAACTACTAAACTAACTTATGTAAATTGTATTTCCTTATTCTGGTTATATAGAATGTGGAAATATCCCATTAATGCTTAACATACCGGTTTCTTTTGCATGTATAGGAACCCATTATAAGAAAGGGCGAATAGTTGTTAGATTGTGCTAAAACCAATAGATGGCTTCCAAGCTACCTCTAATCTGTAGATGATTAGAAAATTGAAGCTAAATAGAATTTAGATTGGTTAGTTACGGCTATATTAAAGTTGGAATTTGACGAGCAGAGGTGCCGTTTTTACTTTGCAAATGCATTTGTTTTTAGTATTTTCGTTGGGTTTATTTTTCAACGATCTTCCAGTGGTGCTTCTAACTTCGTTAAATGATTTTTTTCTACGGCCGTGGTTCAGTGATAGAGCGTTGGCTTAGCATTCGGGAGGCCGTGGGTTCGATCCCAGCGGCCGACCATCCTGACTTAGTTTTTTCCAGGGTTTTTCCTCTCATACCAGGCAGATGCCGGAATGGTACCTTTAACTTAGGCCCTGGTCGACAGCTTCCCTCATCCTTTCCCCTCCCCATCCCGGCCTGAGCCTTAGACGCCTAAAGGCCATAAATAAATTCAAATTCGGAGGCCACTCTACCAAAATTGTAGGTCGTGTAGAACCTTAATAGGAATATTCATTCATACAAAAACTGGACGTACATGTTTAATTCCGTAGACATGGAAGTATATTGGTGGATTTTAGAAACTAAATATCTAATGAATTGGAGATGGCCTCAAAATACAGTTTACCAAAGCTTTACGTAACCCAAAATGTTGGCGATTCAGGAGCCAGTGGTTTCAGTTTTCCGCTCCAAGCTACTTTTATAACACTAAGGAGATTCTGGACGCGCGTAATCTATAAAGCTGCTATCTCCCATAAAATTAATTTTATCTTATGTAAGGAAATTATGTAAAATTCTTAACTATTTCCGTATTTAGTACTTATTTACGTCTGGAAATCTGTGAACAGCTGGATACGGAAAACTGGAAAAGTCAAGGAATTCGTTGTAGCTAAATGAATTGGAGCCTTGGTTCATGTAGCTGCCCATTTTAAAGATCAAGGATGATTGGCACATCAATTAACCAATCAAAATAAGGCTAAGAAAAGCCGATAACTCATAGCAAAGAGCAGATAAAGATGTAGCATTAGGATTCCCGTAAATAATAAACCCAACGAAAATCTTAGAGAGTTTTATTTTCAAGATAACAAAGAAGGGCTGTAGTACTCAAAAATAACGGTTGGATAGTATTTGTACGATTAATTAAAAAATAGGAAGTGTTCTGGAATAATTAATTATTTTTCGAAGTAATTATGTGACAATTCATAGCTACTTGGACGTGTTGCTAACTACTGGTGTGACGACATTTCTATAGCCTAATAGAACTTCATCATATGTAGTTTTAGTATAATGTTAGTCATTCACCTCTGCATTTTGTCTCCTGATGAAACACCATTATTAAATTGATGTAACTATTTTTTCAACATTGCTACTGTCCAGGTAACTTTAATTATACTTGAAAATTGTAGATGGTAACAGCTGATACCTAGTGGATAGTGAATCCTTGAATAATTGTTCATAATTACATATATTAAAGCCTCCTTATTTGATAGCGAATATGGCTTTTGAGAACAGCGGTATATGGACTCCACTGTATTTTTATTTCTTTAGGTTTAATTTTGTTTGTAATACAGTTCACATTTGACATGCTTACCTGAACATGTCAAAGCACTATCTCTGCGATGTGTGTCGTTCACGTTGAAGGTAGAACTTTAGCCCAGTGTTTCCCAAACTTTTTTTCTTCACGTCGTCGTTAGTACATTAGAATTTTTCTGTGACTCTCTAAATCAGAAAACAGCTAACAGTTGCACTTATGTTAATGTAATTTGATTATGTGAAACATATAAGTCAGTTCATATTTTTCAAAGTAGTGATCGACACCTAAGGTGGTTTCTTTTCGAACAGATTTTAAGTCATGTAATACATGACATATAACAAGACACCATCCTCTTCCACTTTTTTTCTCCGTATTTGTAATGCCCCGTGGTACACACTTTGGGAGACACTGACTTCCATAATGCTAATAACAATTTGAATATTACATGCAGTAGTTTGACTTGTAATTCCTCATTGTAATCAATTTCTGTTCTCTGTTAAAGTTGAAATGTGAAAAATATTTTTTTCTGCAGATAACAGTGGTTGTCTAAGGTTTGTTTAGAAGATTAATTCAATAATACCCAATAAAATAATTTCTTGAATCGTTCCAAATAATGAGTGTATTGTTTGTATTTTGAATATTTCAGGTGCCAAGTCACTACGCTCCGAATTATCCTCTGGGTCATCCTCGGCGCGGTGAAAGATCCAGTGGTTATAGCACATTGCCAATGCCTCCTTCTTCCCACTTACATACTCATACATTGCCCCATCACCCAACGCCTGTGACAACATCAGCTCCTATGTCGCCACCGCAAGTCGGAATGGTGCATCCAATTCCTCATGCCCAGTTGCAGACGCCTCATCCACAGACGCCGCCACCTCCTCCACCGCCAAATACGTATCACATGGATCACCATACCAGTATGCCTCGTAAGTATCTATTTATTCCTTATACTGTAGTAGAATTGGTACCGAAATGCTAAGAGTTTAAATGGCAGGTGATACCAGCTAATGTGGAGGCAAGAGCGTTCCCGCACTCTTCCTCAGATTTAATTTGATTGGAACAAACTTTTCAAAACCCATCCTGGTCGTTGGAGAATTTTCTTGTGCTCCCATGCCTGGCGTTATTAAATATCACCCTCGTATCAAATTGAGTACCAGAGGGGTCTTTGATCTTCCTGAACCCCTTGGGAAGTAAAGGTGCTCTAGCGTAGGACAGACGACTCTACCACACTTCGTGCCGTTGGTCGAGGATATGTGAAGCGCTACCTCCACATCCCCCATGCACCGTTCAAGGCGCGTGCGTATCGCATATGGAATACGCATTTAAGATAGATACAGAACCGTAGTTGTCTGACGGATTATTACGTTCGCTTTCTGTGCGTGCGTTTCCGGGTTTAAATGGGGGAGGAGTTTACTGATCACAATGGTTCGAAGCCCACTTTTATCAATAACTGTAAATATGTTTATTATTATAGGACCTGGAGTGCTTATAAATGTATTTATATTACTTACTGTTCCGTTGTTGATACAAAAGCTCAATGTTTGGTGATCTCTCAGCGAGGTACTATGAAATGCCAAAGTTTTGCTCTTTTTTCAACTTGTAATAGCTTCCTCGTAGTATTAAAACAATAGACACATTGTGTAAAGAAAGTATACAATACTGTTTGAAAGGGAACATGATTGTGTAATATTTATATTCGTTGTGGGACTAAAATGGGCAATAGTAACCGAATATTACAAAACTGGTCATCTTCCTTGTATAACGTCCTATGACCAAAGAGTTCCAAAATTTGTAGGCCTACCGATATACCCAAAGATAACGTAGAATTTGAAAAGAGTTCTCAAAACGCACTAAATAAATTTAATTATATCCACCCAGCAGTGTGAGAAATCACTCATACATTAAAATATATTTATTTACATATTGGGATTCCTGAAACTACTCTGTATCCGGCAATATCACTCTCATAACCGTATCTCTTCTTGTCTTCTTACAAACCATGTGAGAGCTCTGTTTTCAGTCAGTTTTCCACAGCCCCAGTAAAATATCTGTATTCGTTCTCAATACTAGTACTTTATATGAACACAATTTCACAAGAATGACGCTGACCAGCAAGAGAAAACTTTGAAATGTAACACTGTTTAAGCAGAATCCTGTTAACTTTCTTTCTTGCTTTTCAATGGAACTTACAAATCATCCAAACTTTCAATTGCGATATTCTCAAAACTAACTTCTTTGAGTTGTGACAGTATCATTGCCAGGATGCATATACATATAAACTAGTACAAAGAAGTACTATTATTATTTCAAGTTTATATTATTTCAAGTTCCGGAAATCTACGCACTACAGCAGTCAGTTGTTCTCCTGTTTTGATGCTTTGTCCGCTACGTGTAGCCACTGTCTCTTCAAACTTGTACTTTGTGAGCACGTGAACTTCGCTCTCTTCCTGTATACTGGAAAACGTGTAATACACGAAATATAGTGACTTTTTATGTGATCTAATGCGAAATAAGTTGTAAGTGTTATCCTTTTTTTTCTCCTTCATTTGTCTTAAATTTACCATATATATATATGGTAAAACAGGTAGAAAAAAGGATACTTACATGGTAGATTCTTGAGACAGCTGTACAATAACATCACAAACACAATAGAAAAGTAGTACGTTTCGCAATAGCGTTTTCAACTGATAGGAGAGGAAATGGACAGGTGTTAAGGAAACGCCATATTGTCAGTAGAATGCAGGGTGACAGTGTGGCCAGGTTATGAAGGGGGAAAAATGATTAGATAGGATGGAGAAAACACCAAATGGAGAAGAAAGTGCGAAGGTAACTACGAGCAGGTAAGGGCTTCCTGAAGGGATAAGAGGGTGCAGAATCAGAGGGGAGGGGAAATAATAATAAGTGTGACTAGAGACGAAACAAAGAAGAGAAAGGAAGAAGACACTGCGTTGCAGTGAGTTATGAGCAGTTGAGGCCGGGTTCATGGTTGGCGGAAAGGATGGAGATGTATGTCTGCTCCCATCTCTTTCTTACTGTGGCAGGTGAGTCGCGGTTCAGGACTTTCAGGATTCTGACTCGAAAAATTTTGTCAAAGGTGCAGCCTTGATAGGAAGTGTGTTCAGGTATGGAGAGGTGCGGAAGTTGATATTTGGAGGAGTAGCGATGGTTGTTGATGCGGAATGTTAGAGGAGTTTGGGTTTCGCCAACGTAGAAAGGAGATAAACGAGGTTGGAAGATATGCAACTACCGGAGTGTCGGAAAGAGTACGTCTTGTGAGTGACAGGATGTACGAAGGAAAGACTGCGATCAAAAATAGGACAGGTTTTGCAGCGGGGTCTGTTGCACTTGCCATGTTTGGGGGCAGGAGGCGGGATAGGTCCCGTTCTGGTGACAATCGTGTTGAGATTCGGAGGTCTGCGGTAGACAATTTTGGGGCAGGGGGGCGGGATAGGTCCAATTCTGGTGACAATCGTGTTGAGATTCGAAGGTTTGCGGTAGACAATTTTGGGGCACGACAGAAAAACTTTCAGTTTCAGGTGCCACAGTGAGTATGGGGTGTGCCCGTTTGAGGAGCTTTTGGAGGGCCTGAAGGCTGGGATGGTACTGGGGTGAGAAGATTGGGAGCGGATGGAGTTACGCGGGGAGGTCGGTGGAGTTGTGATGATTACGGGCACGGTCCAGATAACTCGGATACACGTAAGTCGTCAGGCGTTTATGAAGTAACGTGTGCAAGCAAAGAAAAGTACATTGGAGTAATAAAACGAAACCTGCAAATGAAAAGTAGGTAGGGCCGTGGTGGCCCTGTGGTAGAGGGCCCACCTCTGGTGTATGAGGTCTTTGGTTCGATCCTGGCACATGCCATGTGGGCTTTGTGGTAGACAAACACTGTGTGTGTGGAATTTCTCGTGATGCTCCCACTTTCTTCATTCCACTAATTCTCCCATTATCATCCATTCGTCCTGAACCAATGTTGCCTCAAGACCTTAAAAATAAAATTCAGTCAGAAGTAAGAAACATGAAAGGGATGCAAATTCCTCCATCGGGGTTGTTCAGACACCTCTGCATTGAGAAACAACATTGAATCTTCACCTATCAATCATATTGATTGAGTAGTCAAATCTCAGTCGAGATAGTCGGCCGTGGGGTTCGAACCCGCGTACCTACCCATTGCCGATCCGAAGTCCACGGCATTACCGCCTGAACCACGAGGGTTGGGTAATGTATCTATTGTTTTAATACTCTGAGAAGGTTCTTACAAATTTAAAAGCATTCAAACTTTAGTTTAACGTTGTATAGCTCGTTCTTTCTAATGGCGAGGAGTTGTAATAAGAAAACTGACAGTATCAACGAGTAACTCTCTTAAAATCATCCCCCCTCCCCTTCCTTGTTATTGATAAGGAGAACACATTTTCTGTTTTGACAAGTGTCCCTGGTTTGTCCCTCCTGATATCGCGTATTGAAGAGTGAATCGTTATCTCGGTACAATATCTGTGTAGTTCCTTCAGTCTTCAAAGATCTAAGAAATTTTTGCCTCTTCCGCAACGCAATAGTCAGTTCCAAAGAAATTATTTCGTTATCTTGAGATAAGCAAACCACCTGTTGAAATATAGAATTACATTCTCTTTATAGATCTCTGGTCCTCATGATTTGAAGAAATGAACTTTACATAATTCGTTGAGTAATCACCAGGCGTAGGGACTACTATCAACAACGGAACAGTAAGTAATATTTCTAATAATTCGTGAATCGTAAATATGGCATCAGATAGAAAGTTCGAATTCAAAAAAACAATTTGTGCAATTTAGATACGTTCCAAGAAATGAATATCCAGCTCTCGTAGTCTCCAGACGGTAACGTTGCGGACTTCGAATAGGGTCATTTCACGTCACTTCATCCAAGGCTTTTAACCCAGTATCTCTGATTTGGATGAATTGTGGTAATGTCAGGATGTATACCACCCTGAAAAAACCTGGGATACTCAGGGAATTTTATAAATCTGGGAAACTCGGGGAAATCTATAATTTGCGAGAGAGACTCAAAGAAATTTATGAGATGAGCCTGTCCACATTTGGTAAAAAGCACTGCCCCGGCTAGGCGGAGATCGTGGGTTCAATTCCCACTGCTGACCGGATTTTTTCAATGTGTTAAAATCCTCTGTTTTCAAGAAATTATCTTTTTTTTTTCACTTGTGAAATACAAATAATGTACAAGATGCTTGGACTGGGTGGAGGTGGGATTAAAAAAAAAATGTCACTGCGTATTATCTACATGTCCCACCATACTAAGAACTCAGGGAAATTGGGGGGAAAAAATATCATGGAAAACCTGGAAAGTTAGGGAATTTCAAGTCACAAAATTAGTAAACACCATGAGTGTTATAGAACTTTTTATGCTAATTTCAAAATCAACCAGGAACATTATATAAAGTTATGATTTAGCTGTTTAAGAAAAAAAAAATTCTTTGAAAGCTCATTACATCTGTATTTTCATATGTAAAAAGAAATTAGCATGGGCCATCAAAGCACTAGGGAGAAAAGGGAAATATTATGAATGTACCTGTGAAAGGTAAAATTAAATCTTACACTGTTATCTTCAGGTTTCACGGTATGTTGAGTTGGAATGGTTCTGTGCTTAAGGTGTTGAGTTGATGGAAGGTGTTTCATGCAGTGTTGGGAAATTAACAATTATTATGAAAAAATTGCCTGGGGCAAATACCAGGCAAATCCCTGCTTTGAATTTTCGGAAAAATTGTCAAAAATTCAAAATTTTCAAAAACTCCAAATTTCCAGGAATTTTCGAAAATTTAAAAAAATTCCTAGATTTTCAAAAACTCAAAATTTAGACAAATCAAAAAGTCCGGGATTTTCCGGAAAATGTTTGAAAACACAAGAAGCACGATGCAGGCTAGGAGAGGCTTGCCCCTGACTACTTAGGTTCACATTATATAATAAAAGTGTTATGTTTGACGGACCCATGCTAGGGAAAAGATGTGGACGCAAAAGAATGCGTGTAGACAAATACAGTAGCCTCCCCCGCTTCAAGTCGATGTTACGTACAACAAGGAAGCAGGAGTGATGGAGAGCTTAATTTAAATTGATATTAACGTCCTAAACGAGCTGGTGATATTCTATGGACAGGACCTATAGTTTTTGGTAAAGTGGGCACGCTAACCCCTCGGCCATCCCGGGGCCATGGAATGATTAATTATAGTCCCTTCCTTCCTCCCAGAGGCGAAGTAAAAATCATTCAAATAAAGTGGTTGTAGCCTCAGATCCTCTAAAGCGCATAAACTTCCCAGCTCTTGAATTGCAATAAACTGCAGGCGACAAAACTCAAGTTTCATACACTGAACGTACTGCTTCATTCAGTGAAAGGTCGATTTATTTAATGACACTTTTAATGCTTGTTCAGATCCTCCATTTTTTACAGTGTTTTTCCTTAGTAATACCAGACAAATCCCTGGATGGTACCTCCAACTTTAACTCTGGCCGAATATCTTCCAGTATCCTCTCCCTTATCCTAGACTGAGCCACAGATGCCTAAAGGCTCTAATCAAATTCAAAATCAACCCAGAATTCTATCTTGAATAACAGCTACTGCTCCCATTGCTGGCAGGTACAACAGTAACAGTCGGATTGAGAGTGATGGATTCTTGACTTCCGTATTTTTCTTTGTTTCAGCTCCTCCATCGCCGTTGCCTGTTGGAATATCTGCATCGGAATATAATCATCATCCTCCTCCTCATCATCATCATGTACCTCATCCACATCATCATCATCCTGGTAATGTTTCTCCGCCACTTCCGCCTCCTCCCCCACCTAATGAAGAGGATGGATTTAACCGAGGTGATATGTCTCATGTCAACATGGGTCGTATTGTGCCTGAAGAAGACGATTTACCAGGATGGGTACCCAAGAACTACATAGAGAAAGGTAAGAACTAGAGAGTCTACAGAATCTATTTTGTGGGCGCGGTGGCTCAGTAGTAGAGCGCTCACCTCTGGTGCGTTGGGTCCTCAGTTCGATCCCGGCTTGTACCATGTGGGCTTTGTAGTGGACAAAAACCGTGGATTTTCTCGGGGCTCTCCCGTTAGAAAATGCATCAATCCTCCCTACGTGTATGGAATTTTAATTTAATTTAAATCGCCTTGTAAGTGGTAGGCGCCGACCGTGGTAGCAGTGTGGTCTAAGGCGTCAGAACAGCGTCTCTAAGAGTCTGGGTTCGAATCCCGGCGTGGCCATGAATGCTTGTGAATTTTAAAATCGTGACAGGCCGAAGTCACTAGTTACTAATATGGCCCAAATAAACAAAGGTTTAAAAAAATAGACGGAACATCTTAATGTGTAGAAACAGTTTGAAGCAATATCAAGTAAGTGACATTTTATTATTGTACAATTTGATGTAGAAACCCACGTGTAAACATATGCCATAAACGATCACCCTATTATGAGGATTCCTTATTTTCCTCTGGAAAAATACAGTATACGAAGTTTCTTGTTGTGGTCTAGTAGCGAAGGTGCCTGGGTGAAGGCATCGTGTGTTTAAATTTTGATCAGACAGAGTGTTTGACCTCCAGCTGAGAGTTCTGAAGATACGCTTTCCGTGCCTTTCTTGAATGCATCTGCAGTAAAACTATTAAGATGACGTTCAAGTATTACATAAGCACACTTTGATTCATTTTAGACCCTTAGCCTCCCTTGTAAGCAAAAGTAAGCAGATACTCGACCCGTCAAATTTCTTATCGTTATTTCGTAGTCCAAAAAATATTTAAACCTTTAAACCTGCACTGATGTTTTTAAGCGAATCTTAACCTAAGCACTGCTTTGCTTCCCCACGCCATTGTCAGAAAAAATAAAGCGTGAATGCTTACGTAATACTTGAACGACCCTTAATACGTGTGTCAGTGTTGGCATCCGTGTAGCCCTGAAAATATCGCCACCTATTATTTTTCTTGTCCTATTTTTATCACAGAAAACAATGTAGTAGCACCTGATATCAACGAAAAGTGCAGTTATATACCGTTTAAAAAAAATCACTCCTGGGCGAGTCGCGGTGGCTCAGTTTGTACAGCTCTCACCTCTGGTGTTAAGGGTCATGAGATCGATCCCTCCTCATGCCATGTGGGCTTTGTGGTGGACAAACACCGTGTGCGTGGGTTTTCTCGGGGTTCCGTTTCCTCTTCATTCCATCATCATCCATCCAGCCTGAGCCAAAGTTGCCTGAAGACCTTAAAAACTAAAATCAAATCCACTACCCGTGGAGGGGTGATATAATCACAACGCGTACCTTCTAGTTTCATAATGATCTCGTTTTAAGGATTACAATTAATTATGTATAGATCATGTACGCATGGATTAAAATATAAATTTTAATCCATACAACGAGGTCGTTATGGAACTAGCAGATTGAACACTCATTTGTTGTGATCGGTACGTAGTGTATATATCGATTTATTGTAGTCTCAGGGCTATAAACTGATCAGTCAGAAAGAACAGGAAGGAAGCAATGTGATTGGATGACATATTGCTTGTCATCATACGTGTAAGTAACACTGTAAGCGACCTCTAACGTAGGAGTAGCTAACCAATCGTCAGGCTGTAGTTACTATTATTAAACACAAGGAAAAAAATAACCAGTCAATAATAATGGAGTTATTTCGAAAATAACTTTACCAGCTGCACAGGAAGTGCGAACAGGGCTGGAACAATTTACCAGATCTCGGTAGAATTACATGCACTGTCAAGTTTCCTTTCCGTTTCTGATAACAGCGCTTCTTCAAAAGATTGAGACTAGGTACCTTATTGCATAGCAGTGTTGGATCCATCGTGGGGGCACGGGTGGCGGGCGCCCCCTCGTCAAGGAAAAAATTCTTATAACACTGTTTCAAACAATTTACCTCATAGAAAGCTTCTGTTCGTTTGGTTTTAATAACAAACGGATTTTTCGCTTTAGAATGATCCATGGTAAAACTTCGTAATCTGAGGGGAAATTTGTACTTAAAAATTCGTTTACCGGAAAGATATCGAAAGTATCCCTGGTCTATTCCTCAGATCAGCGCCCCCTCCCTCTACACGATAAATGATAAAATGAATTTTATGGGCGGTAATAGCACTATGGCTTACGCCCGTCCCGTCCCTCTACACGAAAATATTGGATCCGCCCCTGTTTTGTAGAGCTTATTGATCTAAACGTTAATAAATACAGGGCACCTGTTCATCTGTATTGTTTTATTCTCTTCGAATTTTAATCTGATATGTAATACCTTTGATTTTCTTTCATTTCCAGTCGTGGCCATTTATGATTATTACGCCGATAAAGAAGACGAATTAAGCTTCCAGGAGAGTTCTGTTATTTATGTTTTGAAGAAAAATGACGATGGTTGGTGGGAAGGTGTCATGGATGGCATTACAGGACTGTTTCCTGGGAATTACGTTGAACCCTGTGTGTGAAGGATGTGTAAGCTATTCCTTAGCAGAAGTATAGAAAAATAAGTAAATTATTTATCTTCAAATTTATGCTTTCAATACAAAGTTGCACATGAACATATAAATACAATTTGTTACTAGGGTTTATTTTAGCATAATACCTATCGCCTTCATGTAAATATCCTTTCTTAATGCCTTTTGAGGCATCTTCGTGTGCCCATAAACGAATATAAAATTACATTATTTTGTTTAAAAAAAAGGGTCGTGCGTCAGAACTCTTATATTCCCATGGTACGTGTTGTACCGTAGTCCAATAAATATAAGAGCGTTGAACATATTGAGGTAGGTTTCATTACAGTTATCAACAGTGTACTGTTGTTCCAAATTTTGTACATATTTCTGTGCTTATTATTTGTGTCTTTTTGTATATTTTTTGTAGATATCCATTGTATGGTGGCGTTTAAGGTCCTTCCCCAGCCCCCTCTCCAATATTTTGAAGTATGTAACAGTTTGTGATGTTGAGTTTAGTTGTTGCCCAAGTTTCCTGACGTGTGTTCGGGGAAATTCAATAATTTATCCATCTTGCATTCGAATTCGTTTTTTAAAGTTAGTATAATGCAGCGTTCCGCAAACTATTATCAAGTGCAGACCTCTTTTATTAGTTTGTAGATTCAACGGGCCACGCTGTGCCTGTCCCAGCGCAAGGCGGTGGTCCGCGGACCGCAGTTTGTGGAACGCTGGTGTAATGTAATGCAACAATAGCTAACGCTAGATGGCTGAACTAACTCCGCTTTATTATTATTATTACGATGATGATGGTGGTGATGATGAAGAAGAAATTTCAATGCTACTCCTACAAATTCAAGCCTAGAGAGTTCAAACTTTCAAAGAAGAAACGTCATAATCGTTTCAAGAGTTCTATCCATGCCGATTTTTTAATTTCCTCTTTTGTTCATTGTTGAAAAAGCTTCATCGTTATAGGTTAGGATGTTCACAAGTGAAACTGTACAGAGTGTCCACTAAGTGATTGTCTGGAAAGATTTCCATGAAGAAATACAGTGTGTGTATTAATTGACACTCCAAAAAAGACTGGAATGTGATCTAGCGCTAAGGTAACTACAAAATTCTTTTGCGCTTAATTTTTAAAGACAAAGTTCACAACAACAATCGAGCGATTTCAACAATGAACGGAAATGAAAATAAAAAAAATCGGCACGGAGAGAACTCTTGAAATGATTATCCTAATCAATAGACTAACAGCAAGATATCAACATAACACCTCTAAAGCGCATTTATATAGAATTAATTGGGTCAATTTCCTTTATTGCGACTGTCAATACCCAAATATTAGATCATAATCACATTTCGTTTCAATGTAGTAAATTTGAAAAACACAAATTGGCTCTTCTTAAAACATTGCATAGGTCAAAATACCAATTCCTCTTTTCAATAACTCACCCTTTGATCAAATTAGGATACATTCTTTTAAGCTTTCAACGAAAAAAATAACGTCGATCTATAAAAAAATAGGATGTGGTTCAAAAGTTACTAAGATTCTAAACTTTATAGTTAGCTAATGTATTGTACTAGAAAGAGTCACGCGATACGAATAATTTACTCCTGGAAAGTCAAACAGAAGAAGTATCAGACACACAGGAGAAAGAATTTTACAATATGAGGATGGATAGTAGTAAGTGTCGAAAGATACTGAATAATAAAATTGTCAGTTAAAGATGGAACTATCTTATGTGTTTTCATCCGAGGTACTAGGTAATAGTTCAAGAACTTATTGTTTTCAAATACTCACGAGTTTAAATATTGCTATAACGAAATTTCTCTAGAATTAAATAAGTGAAACAACGGAATAATTCGGAACAGATGGTGGTGACACACTACCCTTGTAATGTGCCAAAGCTAAGGATCAACTTCAATAAGCAGTAGGATAAGACAGATGGGAAAGGTGCAGGCGACGAAAGGAAGTCTAGATGAAGAAGGCAGAAGAAAATGAATAAATCTTAAGTAAACCTCCCAAAAAGGGAAAGAAGACTGAAGTAAAAGTCTAGTAGAATTTAAAAATTAAAGGAAATATAGTACTTTTGGAAAATAATAATTCGTATAAGTAATCATCAAACCGATCGGCCGTGGCTCAGTGGTAAAGCGTTGGTTTAGCATTCAGGAGGTCCTGGGATCAATTCCAGCGGTCGACCATCCTGACAGGATTTTCCCGTCACACCAGGCAAATGCTGGGATGGTACGTACAAAATAGGATATGGCCGTCCATTTTCCGTAATCCTCTCCCCCACCCTATCCCGATCTGAGCCTCAGATGCCTAAAGACCTTAAAATCAAATTCAAATTCAAGCCAGTAATCATCAAGTTACAAGATTTTTTCACTCAAGGTTAGAACTCTCTCGGCTTGAATCTCGTGCAACGAAAAATTAGATATATATGCAACGGTAGTGCTGCCATCTGGCGTTTGAAGTCGTTGCTTTGCTACCACACTATTAGTATGTATACACACCAAAATATTTTTGTGTGTTCAACAATTAAAAAAAAAATCTTTTAAAGAAAAGATTATGAAATATGTAAGTTTTCAAATCCAATAATCAAATTTTGCCTTGCATCTGCAAGATGTGGTGGTGTCTTCCCAGATACCTTCTGAACATGCTGTCTAGGGATGGCTTCAACTTGTGTTTACCTTCCGCTTGACTTGCGTTCCATTCAAGAAACGGCCACAGCTCATAACCTGATTAAAGACACAAAATAACTGAATCAAAAAGAATAATTCCATTTACTTGTTGAATCGCACTAACGAGTAGGTGTCACGGTCTGGGAATTTTAGTTTGTTTCGTCTGGTAGTAGTTTACCCTTCATATACACAAATACTAGGGCGCACTGTTCGGGCCTTGGGAAATAACATGGATCAAATTTTACGTAACACCTTAGCTGTACATCTTAGGCCTTAAATGTTCATCGCAGGAGGCTGAAACGGAAGAGTGGTGGACTCACAAGCGAGAGGTCGCAGGTTCCAGTCTCGTTCTGTGTACCTTTTTTTTCACTCAGAACTAGTATTTCATGCGTTGTGGTAAAAAACATTGAAAATGAAGGGAAAATATAACCGTAAAACATTGTGTTATTCCAACAACGATCATGTTGAAACTTTTTAACAGTTTTGCGGTGCTTTTTGCGAGATGTAGAAATATCTTTTGCTGTCAGCATTCTGGTAAAAGAAAGCTCATTCTAGTAAAAGAAAAGATTTTTCTTCTCACCCAACGAGACTGGAACCTGTGACCACTTGGGCTGATGCCAACGAATAACATTTTAAGGCATGAGAGGCGTATCTGAGGTGTTACGTAAACTTTAATTTGTTTTTTCTTGGAACTGGTCTAGTAATATGCCCTAGTATTTTCGTATATGAATACCTGAAGGGTCTACCACACGAAGTCTGCTCACAAACTAAAATTCCCAGATCTTGCCCCCTCTTTCTGAGCTGGATTATAAATACTCTTCACGTCAGAAGACAGGCCCGTTGCCAGGAGGGGGATAATCCCCCCTAAAATTTTCCAAGCTCCCCTACCAATACTTTACACACCTCAAATATATATCACCATCACAAAGGAAAGTCTGAAGGGTAATTAAGGTAAATTTATAATAAAAAGAAAGGAATTTACTACAGCTTATTTGTTCCTTATTAGAACACACACATACACAAATTTACACAGGTGGCTGTACAGTTGTCTACTGTTCCAAGTCCTGAAATCTACGTGCTATACAGCTGTCAGTTGTTCCCGAAGCTTGATGCGTCGCCCGCTGCGTGTCGCCACTGTCTCTTCAACCTTGTGTTCATTCTACACGTGCACGTTGTTTTCTCCTCTATACATGATTATGAGCTTATAGTGGGTTCGAAATATAGTAGGCATCTGTGTATATTTGTGTGTGTGTTCTAATACGGAACAAATTTGCTGTATGTAAATTCCTTTCTCTTCATCATAAATGTGCCTTTTATATATATATATATATATATATGAGCTCCTACGTAGCCTAGTCGGTAGCGCTCTCGACTTCAGTACGAGCGGTCCCGGGTTCGATTCCCGGTGGGGGCTAAAAAATTTCGATGACCGAGCATTGTGAGGACAGTTGGGGAGCTGCTGTGAATAAAAGACAGTGGCGATCACAGTGAGAGCTTTGGCTCTGGTCAGCGTGGGAGCAGTAGACCAACTCCTCCCTTCGGGGAGAGGCCTCATCCAGTAGTGGATTGAATATGGCTGTGATTTATATATATATATAGTATGTGTGTGAATATTGTCATAGCCTTCCCCCCTCCTTCCTACGGTTTTCGGCTGGTTACGCGCCTGTCAGAAGAGACATAAATACGAATTTTCTTGTAAAGCTTGAACGCTGCTGAGTGCTTGAGTACAAAAGTCTTGACCCTTCTTTTTGCTTTTGTATTCAACTTCATAATTTCATTTAGTTAGTGAAAATAGAGTTATGAATGATTATGAATCCTAGGATGTCAATCGAATGTAATTTATTGTAGTGGATAAACGACAAATGATTTAATTATGGTTTGAAAGATATATAAATTTCTTTGTCATGAATGAATGCACCATACATTTTCGGTGTTGTATGAAATGATTACTGTAGGGATGCTTATATTTTTTATTATTGTATGCTAATTAAAATACTGTAATAATAATGTGATATTATCAATCACTTTGCCTTATGATGTTGAACATGTAATAAGGCGAAACAGATAAGTAAATTTAGATGTATAAAATCTAGTTTCAGCATTAGAAATGAATCTCGGCATATAGAATCAGAAAGAAAAGTTTCAAAAAGAAAAATGTGAAAGTTCTTAAGCTGTGCTGTTGTTGAACCAGTTATTTCAATAAAATTAATGAAACATATTAACTAGTGTTTTTTTTTTTTTTATGGTGACTCATTTTCTCAATATTTATTGGTTAATTCTGTTCATTGTATATAAAAGGTCGCTTAGCATTGGCAACCTCTTGTTTCTACTCAGTCCAGAAACTCCTAACCTCGCGATTAATATGAAGAAAGTAGAAATTGAATATACACAGAACGGTTATTCTGTCGGTAATACAAGGTCTGTTCCAAAAGTGATGAGAATGATTCTTTCTCGACCACCAGGCTCGTTGGGAGAGGAATTGCTCTGTCTGGGGGTGTGATAAGGGATGTCCGGTATACAACCAGACCGCTGTCAGTCGCCTCTGAGCCTTCGCAGTGTGGATCGCTCGTTAAGTAAGGCATTGTCTCAGTGACGCGGCACGCGAAAAAAAAGTCATTAACGATATTAAGCGATAAAGGTTTTTTTTTTTAACTCGGGAAAAGTGCGTCAGAAACACTTGAAATGTTACGGCAAGCCTACACAAAGGAAGCGCTGGCGTCTGCTTGTTTCGCCCCCCGGCAGATGGCATAATGCTTTCAAGTGTGGAAGAAAGGATAGTCTTTTTTGATGGTAAAGGAATCGTCCCCAATGAGTTTGTTCCGAATGGACAGACCGTAAATGCAGCATTTTACGTCCAGGTACTCGACCGGTTAAGAAAAAGGGCCATGCGCGTCAAATCCAGAGATCAAGAACGCCTGGATCCTTCACCACGACAATGCGTCGAACCACACTGCGTTGGCAGTGAGAGATTTTTTTGGCTACAAAAAAAAACATTCCAGTGCTCCCCAACTACTGTACAGCTCAGACCTTTTCCGTGCATCTTCATTTTGTTCCCTCGCATGAAGTCTGACCAGAAAAGAACCCATTTTGGGACCAAGCGGTTGTGACGAGGGCACTGAACAGTGTCTCCGCTGAAGACTTCCAGAGCTGTTACGGAGAGTGGCAGACAAGTTGGACTCGGTGTATAGACTCGAAAGGGGACTACTTTGTAATGTTCTAAGTGTATTTGAACATAACTTCAATAAAAATAATTTTCCAGAATTATTCTCTTTACTTTTGGAACAGACCTTGAACTTAATGGTTGTAAAAGTTGGAATTCGACCCCCGACACCGATTTTCGACGTACCGATTTTCAATATAAAGAAATGAAATTAATATTGTACTATGTTGTATAATATGTTGTACTTGCAATGTGTATTAGTTCGATGACGATGAGTAAGTGAATTATTATTAATACCCTAAACGAACTGATTAGCTTCTAAGGACGAAACCTACAGGTTTGGTAAAGTGGGCTCCGAACCACTGCATTCAGTGGCCCCGTGGTGACGCGCATAGAAACCGAACGCGCTAGCCTGTCGGCCACCCCGAGGTCATATTACTTCGGTGTTGCCAGATTGCTCAAATTCCGAACTCTGAAAAATAACCCACCGGCCATTTTCTTTGAATGTAAGTGCACCTTTTTTCCCCACAGATGAAGAAGAAGTTAAACTTTAAAATGAAACCTGGCAACTCTACAAGTCACATCGCTCACATGCTGAAGCTTTCAGGATTTCTAATGGAAATGGAAAGCAAGTTTTTGAATATTACTATTCTAGAAACCGTATAGTGAATGTTTAAATGAAGAAAGCAGTATAGAGTGGTCAGGTTGTGGAGCCGGGAAAGTTACAAAAGGGGGCCAAGCAGTGGCGTCTCGTGGTTTTGGAATTGGGTAGTTCACAACCAAAGAGCAATGTGGAAAAAACTAAAAACAAGAAATATCGTTCGATAGTTTGTAAGGATTTGAAGAATACAGGGAAAGAAGAAAGGATGTCTAAGGAAGATGATTTCTTTTAGTACGCATTTTAAAGTCATCCGATTTACTCTTATGTATTTGATATTCTAAAAACAGATATAACTTTTAGATTGGAACTTTCCTAGAGGGTAGGTATCATTGTTTAGTACCTGTTAGGAGTGCAAATTCATTCTGGACATATCCTCTTCTTTTTCCGTACTCTTCATTTCTCATTGTGCTAAATAGAGAATAGAACTATAAGTTTTCATAACTGAATTACACTATGGATTGGGTTAAGCGAAAAAAAAAAATACAAAAAACACGTCCAGGATTCTATTCTGGATCTCTCGACCAATAAATGAGAGATACAGGTTCAAAAGTTCGACAGTGCACGACGAGTTTCTCAGTGCAGTTTCCAAGGGAATAAGACAATTGAAAATTGATGGACCAACTGTCGCACTTCACATTCAATACGCAAAACGAAAAAAAAAAAATATATAAGAAATTTGGATTCTGTGTATCCATACATTTTTATATATATAGGGGTTGGACAAAAAAATCTAAAAACACGTCATACAGGACACGTAAGTGTGGCCCGCCACTGTACACCACATGTTGCGGTTGCCGATCGTGTTTTGTTTTCAATGTGTCATGTGGACCTTCCTCTTCCGTCAGCAGTACCCAGTTCACCTGTGAGAGTCGTGGTGTGCAAGTGGTGCGGTAAAATGGGCGACCTGACAGACTTCCAAAGAGGCATGATCGTTGGTGCCCGTCTGGTTGGAGCTTCAGTGGCGACCATTGTGGGGATATCGACAGGCACTGTGTCCAATGTCACGAGGACATACACAATGCAGGGCAAACAACGTCTGCAAAGCACAACAGTGGTCGAAAGGCAATCCTATCCGATAGGGACAGGAGGGCATTAGAACTGATTGTAGCAGCTAAAAAGCAGACCACTGCAATGAAAATTACGTCTGAACTCAATTCCGGCCTACGGAACCCGGTTTCATCAAAAACAGTGCGACGGGAACTTCATAAAATGAAAATTCATGGCAGGGCCGCGATCTCCAAACCTCTGGTCACAGCAGTAAATGCGAAGCGGCGTATCCAGTGGTGCAAGGACTACAAGGGGTGGACGCTTGATCAGTGGAAACACGTAATGTATTCCGATGAATCGATCTACACCTTGTTTCCAACAACCGGTCGTGTTTACGTATGGAGAACACCGTCACAGGCTTATGATCCAGACTGTCTGCGCTCAACTGTAAAGCATGGGGGTGGTTCTGTTACAGTATGGGCAGTGATATCGTGGTTTTCTGCAGGTCCCATCATAGCCCTGCATGGAATGATGAATGCTAAGGCGTATAAGGCCATTTTGGGGGACCAGGTTCAACCCATGGCCCACACATTGTTCCCGGATGGTGATGGCATCTACCAAGATGAGTTGGCACCCTGTCACGCTGCAAAAACGGTGCAATCATGGTTTGAGGAGCATGACCAGGAGCTATCACACCTCCCCTGGGTCCCACAATCACCAGATCTGAACATCATTGAGCCATTGTGGTCTGCGTTAGAAAGGCGTGTTCGGTCTCATTACCCTCCACCATCATCCCGTAAGGAACTGGAGCATGTTTTGGAGGAAGAATGGTACAACATTCCACACACCACGATTCAGGAGCTGTATACGTCCATTCCACGTCGGATCCAAGCTGTTTTGGACGCAAAAGGAGGCCCCACACCATACTAGGTGATTTTCACACTTTTTCAAACGTTTTAGATTTTTTGTCCAACCCCTGTATATATATATATATATGAAGTCCATTCTTCTGGGCAGCAAAATCTGTAACTCTTTGGTTAAGTCCTGCATCCTTACCAAGTGTTTTTCAACGAAGAGAGCTAAGACGATCTTGTGTCATCGTATTTCTTAGTAATATCTTATACACTTTATGTGGAGGAACACCTTTCTTCTTCTGAAGTAGTCCTTGGAACTCTTTCCATGGTTTTAGGACCTTTGGTGACTTGAAATGAATCGTCACAGTCTACAAGTTTAGCTGCTACCAAGTGACTCCAAAACTGAAAGCAATCCAATCAGTGTAACTAAAGTAGTGTCACTGACACATTTCTTTGGCAACAACATTTCTGTTTTCTTCCCTGTACGGAGATTCTTGTGCTGCAGCCAAGTGCGTATCCAGAATTTTGTTTTCGAGGGGGACCACCAGTTTCTTTCAGAGGTTGGTATGTTTATGAAATGTATAGAACTAAGACTAAATTTATACCAATTGTCCATCAAAGTAGGAATTTTGAGGGGTCCAGGCACTCTGGCCCCTCCCCTAGCTGCAGCATCCTTTTCATCTAATTGGTCTAGACCTTATTGAATTTGCTCGCGAATGTGTTTAAATAAGTATGTCCTTGTAACGCATGTGTCCACCACTATCAGACACAAAAGCCTGCGAGCTATTATGCACTGAAATGCATTCAAAAATACATTTTACACAATACTATCTATTTTTATTAAGAAATCTTTTATAATCAAACAAACAATTCAGTTCTAAAATCCCTTCAGTCTCTCACACGACACACTCAAGAAACCAAGAGTTGATTACTGGTTAAACCTGGCGAAACTGTTCATTAGTTCTTCATTAAAAAAATGTATCTGCTACTGGAACTTAAACAGCTTTATGTAGTAGAAATAGAATAAAATGCTAAATTTAAGCGATTAATAAGTTTGTCGATTAACCATTACCTTCCTTTTGCCAGAGCATTTGATTACATTTTAAGCATGAGAACGGGTGGAAAAAGAAGGAGAGTTAGCAACGGTAGTCACTGCTGTGCTTCTGTTCACTCCGTTCACACAGCCCTTGTGAACGCCGAGGTCCCATATACACAATGTTAGAAGTTAGGCTTAACGCCACTTAAGAGGGCTCCTCGCTCCAACCCTCCCAATTTTAACATTTTTCAAAAACTAAGAGTATTATCAAAAATGTAAATTCATAGCGCACTAGAACTTGCGAATTACTATGGAATGAAATGGACAGCGATCTCGAGATCGTGTCCATTGACGAGTGATATGTTTTCAAAGATTATGACGTCATTATTTAATTGAAGTCGGAGCACTCATCACTCGACAAGATTTCGAGATCGCTGTCTATTGCATTTCATAGTAATTTGTAAGTTCTAGTGCGCTATGAATTTATATTTTTGATAGTACTCTTAGTTTTTGAAATATTTTGAAAAATGTTAAAAATGGGGGGACTGGAGCGAGGAGCCCTCTTAAGCGTATATGAGGCAACGCGTTCACAACAGATGTGTGAACGCAAAACGAATTGAATAGTATCTACAACTGGACAAAGGAATTTTATGTCTATCGCTGCATGCATAGCAACTTAAAATATGTTTTTTAAATCTCTCGATAAGTAAATAATATGAGACAATAATAAGTTAACTTCTAAAATAGTTGACAGTTCGCGTGATTTTGTGAACGCTGAGAGACGACGCCACTGGGGCCAAGGAAGTGGGGAGGGTTCTACGTTTACCTCTTACGCTATAACCTATGTTCCGCTTTTTACTTTGTAGAAACCCAGACACCTATTACCATCTGCATAAACCAGAACGAACCAGAATCATTATCATAAACCAGAACGACCGTACCTTCGACGAAACCTTCCGCGTTAGTATCTTAAAAATTCACCTGCCAGTTAGGAAGAGAGAGGAGCAAACATATACCTTTATCCTCTACATCAACCATGAACCCAGCTTTACTGCAAGTGATCTCGTTGCATCCCAGTTATTTTTTTAATTGCATTTATTTATAACATTTTGGACATCTCAGGCCGGAATCGTGTGTGGGAGAGGATGTTTGAATGTAATCCGTCCATTTTATTTCTCCGCTGTCTCTTGCACTCGTTGGTAATTCCTGTACATCTGTCTGTGTCTTATATAAGTAACATTGTTCCCTACCTTCTGTTATCATATTAATGACCCGTTTCATCTTAACGTAGGCAGGGAATGTACCAGTCAAGTCAAATTTTGGTAATCATTTTTGAGTTCTTTATGGAAATTTAAAAGACCCGTATTTTCTTATTTTTCCGGAAAAAAAAAAGTACCCGAGATATTCCTTCTCAGTAGTGATAATTATTGAAGCTCAAAACTATTTACTTTTTGGCAAATCATATCTTAGCAACTAATTAACACAAACAAGTCATTCTTTAGTCGTATTCTAAAGAAATAAGTTTTTCATTTGTTGCAACACTTCTTTACGAGTTGCTACTTAGAGAGGGTCAGCACTAAATAAGGTATGTTGGGATTATTATGGTCCCGATCTATAAACTAGCCTTCTAGTTACTATGTGAAATCATATATCATGCTACCAAATGGATAAAACCAGTTAAAACCCGTCATCGGGAAACAGGCGTTCTTTTCGATTGAAAGTGAAGGGGTAACTCGTATTAGCTATGTAATGAATTTTTGGGGTTCGCCATTTTGAATCCAAGATGCCGTGTTTGGAGACATAATATTTTCGTAACCTACTAATGATGCTGTACTGCCATTCGTTTTCCTATCCGGCCGTTTAGGCTGTGTATTCTATACAACAATGGGTTTGGCAGCCATTTTGGATCCAAGATGATACTTTTTCAAAAAATTTGTAATATTTTTTAAATCTACACTTGATAATATACCTTTATGCCAAATTTCGTATCTCTAGCTTAAACGCTGTGGAATGGAATTTTCGGGGTCCGCTATTTTGAATCCAAGATAGCGTCTTTGGAAACATTTTGTAATATTTTCGTAACCCACTAGTGATGGTGTACCGTCATACCAAATTTCGTTTTTTTAGCTTCGCAGGCTGTGTATTCTATACAACAGTAGGTTTGGCGACCATTTTGGACCCAAGATGGCGATCTTTTCAAAATGTTGTGATATTTGCTTAATCTGCTAGTGATGATGTACCGTCATATCAAATTCCGTTTTTTAGGTGAGAGATACTAGTTCTTGCAGATTGAATTTTTTCAATCTCAAGAACGAAAATACAACAAAAATATATACCAGTAATTGACACATAAGAAACGCATATTTTGACAGAAATATAAAATACACCGTACACCTGATTCTGGGTCCAAAATAAGCTTGGCCGTCTAACGGTTAGAAAGTACTGGCTATAAATTAAAGAGTAAATTTCTTGGACCGAAACAAGGAAATTTTCCTTCGAACTCAAACTCCGCAACTATGCAGGTTTCATCAATTCTTCAAATAATTTTTTCCCCCTTTCTTTCTTGTTCGTCTGAGAAATTTACTCTTCAGTGTATGATTTCTTGAACACCCTGTATATAAGTATAAACTTGTTTTGTGACGAAAAAGTAACGGAATAAGAGAGAGGGAAGGAGTTGAATAAATACAACTTGAATATTCAAAATTATGTTTTATTATAAGAGACCTCATACCACAGCACTTTTTTTTTCTTTACCGCATCTCAAATAGGTAAATTTTGCATAATTTAAATTAATTTTTCTCAGATTTTTAATCTTGTTACGAAATTCACTATAGCAACTTTTATTGCGATTTAGTTCTGTGTAAGTTGTTCATCAAAATGCTTATCAAGTACTTTGTGTTAATAGTCAGTCAGGAAGACATCACTAGCTTTTCATGTTTAGGATAATTTTTACTGTACTAGTGCCTTTTCTTAGGAAATAAAAAGTATATTTTAGACTGTGTACACCTCCGATAGATCAGGCAAGAGTAAAAAATTTCGTTCCAGTCGCGTTGAAACAAGCGTATTAATAATGATACGTTTATATCGAGGGACAACATTTTCTGTTTCAATAGAAATTGAATTTTTTTAGTGAATTCTTCGAATGTACATACTCACATTGGGGGGACTTACGACTGTGTACCCTTCCACTATTTTTTTTAAAAACTGTAGCTCATATTGAAGTGAAATTTGTAACGTCCCGTTGGGGGGAACAAGTGTGTACAAGCAGCCAGGGATGTACGAGTTTCCGGACCCTCACCGCCCCAAAATTCAGTTTTTCTTCAAACCTAGTATCATTTTAGGCAAAATTATATAAGCATTTTATGTAAATTTCAAACAGAGACAGCTCTCAGACCCTCCCCGAAGGCGGTGGAACAACTCCTCCCGAAACCAACTTCTAGATACGTTACTGGTGGCAGCGGTGGGTTTAAAAGAGTTATCTGGTCCGCACCAAATTACCTGGAAATTTAGAAATAACACTGTGCATGCAAAGTAAATATTAGGCTTGAGAACAGTGTTTGGACTGCCATTGTATCGTGCAGCAACGTAAAAGATTTTATTCTACTTTTTTTTTTAAAAAAAAATCTTCCTTCAAGTAAATACAAAGTACTTGATAAGCTTATGAAATGAAAAACCCACTTCAACAACAGAGAACATTAAGTCTTCTTATAAACATTAACATTCTAAAATTGTTCTTGGTTGATGAAGCTAACATTGGGTTTCGCAACATTGATGAAGTACCAAGAACCCGCTTGATACTTCCCCATATCTCATTAGTTAGAATCACACCAACTACATCAATACAATAGAACATTCTTTATATCTTATTAAAGCATTAGTTTCTCTTGTCTTATTTTCCTCAACACATAAACATACAATCATTTATTTCCTCCTATGCTGAATAGCGTATAAAAGAATTGTACAAAATACATGAAAACACCAGTTGTTACATACATAAAGAAGTTATTTTATTATTCATATAAAAAACAACAGTTTTTGTCCTACTGGTTTTAGGTTTTCTCTTGTATGGTGCCAAAATATATAACTTTGGAACACATGTACAGTACCGGTATACGTAAACAAAAAAAAAATATTTATAGAAAAAAACGGCACTTGCCAAAATAATTTTACACACACCAAACAATTTACTTTTTATATTTATTAGAATAATCATATAAAGGCTTATTTGGCTTGGCAGGAATTAGAGTTATAAGATCATAAGTCTTCATTTTTATTTAATTTCCTGAAATAGTTCCTTTTTTTCTTCACAACAAAAGACTGACACTAAAAAAGAACATTTGTCATGGAGCGCAGTACAAAAAAAATAATACAATTTATAAACTTGCCGAAACAATATTTTAGTAAATACCTTCAGTAAGTAAGAATGACATATCATTAATACTGTTTGAACACATTTATTACTCTTTTCCCCTTATAAGCAATACGGAGGAGGAACTGGATTGATACTCTTTTGGCGTTTTTGGCACATGTACGTGAGAATATCATGGCACTTAGATTAATCAAACAGAATATTTAATAATCATTTTTGAAACATTTGCATGTTTTGGATCAATTGCGGTTTTGAAACATTTGCATGTTTTGAAACAACTGCAGTTTCGATATATTTGCATGTTTTGGATCAATTGCGGTTTTGAAACATTTGCATGTTTTGGATCAATTGCGGTTTTGAAACATTTGCATGTTTTGAAACAACTGCAGTTTTGAAATATTTGCATGTTTTGAAACAAATGCGGTTTTGAAATATTCGCATGTTTTCAAACAACTGTTCTTCAAAGCATTTGTGTTTTGAAACAATTGCTGCCTTGAAACATTGCATGTTTTGAAACAACTGCACTTTGTTAAAAACTAACTTTATGTCATGAAACATTTCTGTAAAATTAATTACACTTAAATATATAGAGAACTGAAAATGCGTGCGAAAACGTTGGTGCAATATATTGTTAGCTTATGTACGGTAGTATTAATAGACACGAATTAACTAGGAAGTAATAGATAATCATTTTAAGAAAAGAATTATAATTATTACTGAGAAGCAAACTAAATTATACATCAATTTCTTTTTGTTTTACCACAGAAGTTGTTTAATACAAAATGGTGTCAAAATAAGAATTGAGATACTTCATATTGCGGTACTTGTTTCTCGCATTCATATTAGATTACGTTTCGAAAGGAATACCATGCCTACTCAGAGACGCAAGCATCAAAGCTATTAATATAACATAAGTTTTGGGCACCGCGCTTCTAAAAATCAAGGCCTGAGATGCCTAAAGGCCATAAATTCAAATTTTTAAAAACTCAACTTGCCATCATGAAGTAACCAAAATTATCAAATTTCTTTAAAATTGTGTGTAATTTTAACCTACCCTCTTAGCTAATACATTTCAGAACAAATAAATCTTTGAATGTGCAAAAGCAATCTTCAGGGACAAAACTCAAAGTAACTGAATATTTTGACTTTCCTCTTCAAGTTTGAAAGCTAACAATGTACATAACTAAAGACCAAAATAGACAATTTTTACTTGAACTGAATTTTATTTGAGGTCTTTAGGCAACTTTGGCTCAGGCAGAAACAATTTTCATATCCTTCACCGTCCATCTGTATTTTAGTTTGAAGATCATAAGTAGTATATTTCGAAACGTTATTTTATTAATGCAAATACCTCAAAAGTATACAAAGTTTAGAAACTTATATGGAAGACTTTTGGAGAAAACATTATAATAAACTGATAAGCAAATATGGATTGCTTCTTCAAATGAGCTACAAAATTAAAGTCGACGACATTTTCAAGACAGATTTTCATTTCAATATTATCGACACCATAACCGGTTTCTAGTAACCCAATATTTCTTTGGTTTTCCTTATATAACTTCACTCTGTCATAATTAAGTACATTTTTCACTCCCTTTCCATTGCCATAATAACAAGAAACGTTTACTGTATTTGAAACTAAAAAGAAAATAAGTTTTAGACTTCTTAAATCTTTGCAAGTGCATGTTAATAAGGACTCAGTGCATTTGTTAATTGATTCTTCCAAGAAGACTTGTTTTCAAACACTAAATACTCAGAATTTTTACCAGAATTCAGCAACTGTAAATCACGCAGATATACACACCAAATGTACCATGTGTACACCAGATTTAGAGGTTGGTGTATCTTACAGACTACACAGTCATATTTCCATGTAGTGTTTTTATTTTATAATATCATTTCCTTTCGATTGTAAATTGAAGGAAACATGTTTCCTAAAATCTCAACAAAGCACTGTATTACCCAAAAGTCTTGAATTTACAAGCTAAATACAAACGTTAGAACTGAAATAATTATCTTCAAATTTAGAATTTTCTGTTCAACTGTGCAAATCGTCATTTTGGAATCAGAAGGTAAACCATGTCCACTTCTGCTACTTTTGAGAAAAAACAGTTTTAAAATTTGAAGTTCCATTTAAAGTCTGTATAAATTAATTACATTTCTAGTCACTTGGAGGTCGTTTTGTGAGATATTATTTTGCGCGTTGATGCCCTTCAGTACAAGGTCTTTGACTGCAGCGTTAACTCCATTTTGCCAAAAGGTGGACATAGTACCTTCTGGTTCCAAGGTGACGAAATACATGAATATAAACAAGAACGTAGCCCATACATATCTAAGAGAGATTTGTTAAAAAAAGATATAAAATCAGATGATCATAAATTAGCCATAAGTAGCGATTAAATCACAGAATTTGTTAATTGGTATTTAATTATTAGAAATACTATCAAGCTGTATAAATTAAGAATAACACAAATTTAATTATATTTACTAATTTTTACACAAAACTTCTTCAAAACAGATTTCTTAAAATTAAACTTTAATACGAATGAATTTGACCCAAATACTTTACAAATATCAAACTATTCTTTCTCAACGATGTTACAACGTACAATTTAAAAATTGGCATCTATTTACGGAAACATGAAAATTACCTCAAAATGTTATTTTGTATGTAAATTGATAGGATGAAAATGGGCGCGAAAAGATAACAGAAAAAAACTCCGAAAACTTGTCAAGAAAATAAAACTACTTTTCTTTTTCTACTTGTGCATATTGGTGCTCAAAACTTTCTGTTTAGATTTGATGCGTAAGAGAACTGAAAACCACGGTGCAAGAAAGGGATAACTCCAATTGCATTAAAGTTCCAAACAAAATTTAAACCCGATTTTACTATTTTTCTTTCTTTTTGCAAATGCTTAAACTACTTTAATACTACTATAATATATTATAGCCTTTACGTTTCTAAACGTAAAAAATAAATCGTTTTCTAAATCTTAATGAAAATGGAGTTACCTCTTTCTTACACTTGTCTTTGAATTGGAATTACCCCTTTTGCACTGGGTCTTTGAATTTGGAGTTACCCCTTTCACGCACTGATCTTCAATTCTATCTGACGAATTCCGGTAAAATCGTATCATTAACTTTTTCTTTGCACATTTTGATTTAAACCTGCTCTTAGCTTATTTTTCTTACTGATTGTCTACCAAGACAACACCACTGCATTTTTTTAAAACTTAATACTGTTCCGATTTTTTTAAAAGAACGTGCACTTCCAGTCACACAATATACATGTAATACACATTTATCATATTCTAATAATGACTTCCTGAATTGTGTGTTGTTTAATTTCCCTGAGTGCCTATGGGAATAACTCTCCATTTCTAATCAGTATTTCATATTCATATCTCTTTTGATTTATATATATCAGTTTTTTTTAAATTCTATCAACTGTAAAAACGAACATTTTCTAAAGAATTGTCACTCAGACTGTTGATTGTACACTTAAAACCAAGGCAGGCAGAGAAATACTATAGGCATTGATATTATTTTTATATTATGCTCAATACGTTTATCGCTCCTAAATTTAAAATTCAATAGAATAGTTTTTTTAAAGAATATTAATTTGAAATATTACACTCAACAATAGTTTTTTTCTTTTTTAGTGAAATTACCAACCCTGTACGATTGCATGATGGGTTATGTGCATTATTGTATTAAACTGAAACTGAACATGTCGTGAAATCTGACATTTTCCAGGGTTTTGAAACCAGAGTAAGGCTGAAATTTGGGTGGAGTTATATCACAATTTCTGACGCTTTTATTATGAAGAAATTTTATATTTTGGGATGTAGACATGCCGAAGGGAAAAAGGCAGTTGGGAAGACCGAGACATCGTTGGGATGACAATATTAGAAGAAATCTTCGAGAGCTAGATGCTCAAGATGAAAACTCTCTTGATCTTGCCGAGGATAGCATGCCGAGGATGGCGAACGTTTGTTGCTGCAACAATGAACTTATGAGTCCCATAAGTAATAGAGTTAGTTAGGGATATAACTGCAGTGCTGGAGGGTTTTTACTTGTTTAAAGAGTTAATATACTTGTGATTATTGTAAAAAAATTGCACGCAAGGTATTTCTAGATTTTACGACATTTTTCCTCTCGAAAAATTTACAATCGCCAAATAGGAGTTATGCCTCACTTCCGATATCTCCATGCCGAGTTAAAGCCTACGGAAAGTAAGTAATATCCAAACTGTAATGGATATAGTTACGTTTTATTTCCTTTAGAAAGATATACCGTGTTAATACACGTAATAGTCGAATTTTTTGTACCGATTTTTAATGCGAAAATCCAAATGCGACTATTGCGCGAAGAAATGTGACAGCCAATATGGTAGTTGACGTAAGCGGTAAGGTTATCATATTTCTTTGCGTAACAGTCGCATTTGGATTTTCGCATTTAAAAAAACTGTACAAAAAGTGCGACTATTATGCGAATAAACGCGATATATTCACACATATATAAATTCTAAAAAGAAAATATGTAACTACTAAATTGAAATACATCGTGCAGGGTTAGTTATTCACTCGCAACATTTTTTTAAAAAACTGCCAATTCGTTTTCATGCTCGTACCCTAAATACTTATTTTCCAGAAAAAGAAATATATATACGCTAAACAGAAAGGACTGTACACAGTTAGTCTTAAGTAAGATACTTCTTTATAAACAGTCTTTAGTTTCAGTAAAAATAATAATTTAAACGAACAAAACAATCTTAACACATTACACACACACGCACACACAGTACTTCCGGAAATGAATACAACCATGAAAGCATGTCATAGCTCACTTTCTCATTACCACAGCTCATTTATATATGTATATATATATAGATATATATTTGCAGCAAGAATAACAAAATACTTTTATTTCTTTATTATTATTTTTTTTCCAAAATATTGAAGGAAAAAACACTGACACTGACTTAGCCATGGTCCGGCCCTGGTGTGCTGAGGATAATACTATTTGGACCACACATAGTGTGTTAGAATTATTATTTTTTTTAGTTAATATGTCTCTGTACACAGTCATTATTCAAGTACCATGAATTGTAAACATTTAGCTAGAAGTGAAGCCTTCTGTCACGCGATACTAGCCCCACAGTCTGGGGTTTGAATCCCTGATAGAGCTACATGGGTAAGTGGAGTTAAGTTCTGTGAAGGAAGATTTGGGGCAGAAGGCTCCGGTATACAATGTTCTTCAGGCTCATTATCATCAGAGAACAAGAAATCGCTCTCAGAAAGAAGCACTTCAAGATCAGATGGGACGGTATGAATGTTTTCATCCTCCTGACAAAACGCCGGAACAGAAGCAGGAACAGTAGTAGTATTAGTAATAGTAGTTGATTTCTGATGTCTTCTAGTCTGTTGATTAGTAAGCTCTATGCTCTGTCCATAAGGTTCTTGACATTTCGCAGTTCGTCTTCTTTTTTGTTGCCTTTTATCTGGGCTACGCTCACGTTTGTGACCCCCACCACCGCCAGAATTTTCCCCTGCTTTCAACTTTCTTTTTTGCGACACCAAAACCGCTGCTTTTGCGCCGGAAGTCTTTCCACTTTTCCTGAAATGTTTCTCTAGAGAGTACATACGATACCTATCTAATTTTTTCTTTAGCGAATGCTGTCCATGTTTTGCAGCATTAAGAATATCATCTTTAAGTCCTGAAATTTCTCCGCCACTAGCTCCACCACCGCCCACTGGAGATTGTGTATCAGGTTTACGAAGTTTCACACTAAATTTGAAAGGAGGTTTATATACAACTTGTAATTTCATTTTTTCTGGTGCACTTTTACTCGCAAACCCATTTTTCTGTAGGTTTCCAAGACTTCTAGATTTACCCTGTCCTCGAGACCTTACTGGACTTCTTTTTTCAGCAGTTAGCCCAGCAGGAGTTGATTTTGATTTTGGAAGATCTTGTTGGGAAGTTAATAACCAATTCTGCACTTTGCCTACGGGATCGTCTTCTTGTTCCGTGTGAAGTAGTGAAGGCTTTTCGCAAGATTTAACAATACCATTGACAACCACGGCGGTAGCCACTTCGGCAGACTTTTTAAGCGCTGCCATTTTGTCTTTTTTATCTCCTTGTTCGGCACTATAATCAATCACTTTTCTTCTCTTCTTCTTCTTCGTACGTCGGTCTACTTCAGCGTCTGTCTTCTTTGCTGCTGCTGTATTGGTTGGGGTGGTCTTCTTCCGTTTCTTCTTCGGAACAGCCGAGGTTGTTACTTTTTGAGGCGATTCCTTTCCTTGACCTTTGGTTTGACCTCGACGTCTATGTTCTCGAACTTTCTTCTTTAACGGAAGCTTGGATCGTACGGCAACTGGGTGGACAACGACAGCTCCATCTTCAGCAGGCAGCCGGACAGTTTCGGTTGTTGAGCTATGAATAATAGTCACGGATTTCAGCTTCATGTTGGGATGCTTGCCAAGGTATTTTGTAACAAGAACCTGGAAAACAGGATGTTGTGTGTTAATACCAAAACACAATGCAGTTCTAAATTGCAAGAAAAAGTTATTAATATTCATATTGGAAACAAAACGTGACACCATCTTAAAATTTTCATCTAAATAGCATATCTGGTCACGTTGCTGAAATACTTCACAATCTCTCACTGAATGCAACCAAGCGTCATCAAAGGTCAAAAGACGTAAGGTAAAATCTTATACGTCAAACTTGCATAGGAGTTAGTAGATGAATAAAGATAAAAGCATAATCTCCTTTAAACTTATCCCGAACCCTATCTATGATTGTTTCATGTGTAATGTTCAACCTTGCATTTGTTCAGCTCCAGTGGATTGAATGAAATGTAGGGTGTATGAAAAGTCACTACCTATCTCAGGAAATGGGGGGTAGCTCGAAGAGAATATTTGACGGAAGAGTACAGTTCAGAGGCCCTGATTAATGCGGCCGTTTTAGGCTTTATGATGTTGTGATGACTTGTCGACGGACAGATTGTCGACATCTTTCAACTCAGGAACTACTAAGGCTAGAAAGGTGGTTGAGGAGTCGTTGGAAAGGTCTCTCTGCAAATTTTCCAACGAAACATTGACCATCTAAATAGGATGCGCGGTGCTGAAACCTGGTGTTAGAATATATGTACAATCCCGCGACTGGATTCTGCCTCACTTGTTTAATCTTATAAGATATAATTTTCAATTATATGGCATTTTCCCACTAAATGTGCTCAGACGCTAGTGCAGACTACCACCTAACCGAAACCAAATGGAGAGAAAGTGAGGATTTAGATACGTTCATTTACCTTGTCGCTTTCAATATGGTGACAACCTTTCCACGTGATACTTTTGCACTCCGCCTGTATTGCACGCTAACGCCTAAAAAAAGCATATAAAGATAAACTGACCTCAGATTTTGTTTAGATGCCATGTGGAAAAGATCGTAGTGTCATCAATTAAGGTCATACAGTTTCTTTTTATCTGCTTTTAATTAAGCGCTAGCGTGCCATACGCACTGAATGCATATGATACAAGAATATGATTAGGTTGTAGCATTACCTGATCGAAAACGGGATCGTAAATGAAGGCATCTAAATCCAAATTCATTGGCGGATTCAGAGAGGGGGTGCGTGCCCCCTCCTCAAGAGAAAGTATTTTTTAAAACATTATTTCAACATTTACCTGAGAGAAAGCTTGTATTTGTTTCCAAACAAATCAAATTTAACTAGAAATATCGAATGGAGATATCCGTTCTTTGGAATATGAAGGGTAAAATGTGATCTATTTATGCTTACAATGGCATTTAGTGCGCAAATATTGAAAAAGTCCGAGGGCTATTACACAGGTCTCTTAACCCAAATCTGAAATATTCTCTCCGAGCTCTTCCTAGTTTCCGAGATAGATAGTGACTTTTGATACTCTGTATTATGACATCTATTAAGTATTAAGACAACCACTGAAATAATCGATGGTGTACACAGAAAATTGGTAAGTGATAGCACGTGTAATGCAGATGTGAATTGATATATTTTTTCCCCCTTCTAGGGAAATGAGCCTAGAAGTATTATGTTTTTTTTTAATTACAGAATAAGGTACTCAGGATGTAAGTTAACTTAAAACGAAACAATTCTTGCAGATAAATATTTAAAGAGCTTATATTCTGAAAGTTTCCTTGTTTATCGTGCACAAAAGTACACAACGACCCTAAACAAAGAAATTCACAAGTATACACAAAAAGGATGTACAGATATTCTCGCACAGAACATCTGTGCAAGCAGAAAAGTGTAAAAATGTATGAAGAAAAAAATCGTGGAGGAACTTAAACAGATTTTTTTGGAAGGGGGAGGGCGGCATGAGTTTTGGGGATAGACGAACCCAAAGGTTGGTCTGAGTATGAAATGTACATAAAATATTTATAATTAGACCTAAAAGTTGAGTAGTTTTACATAGAAACAGAAATTTCGGTGGGAATCCGGACCTCCTAGACTCTCTTCTAGATATGTACCTGTAGTAATTATTGATTACGAGCCACCGTCATATAATACGTGCTGAAAGAAGTTAGGAGTGTTTCTTACGTAGTAATGTTATTACCAAGTAGTGAAATATGTACAATAAAATTGAATACGTAAATAGTGACTACACAATAAAACCACTAAGAATCCTCAAAACACAATGTCCGAAAATATTTTCGCGCATCAGGTGGTTTGAAAGGTAAAGAAATATGGATTACAGGAAATTTTTGGGTTTATACGAAAACTGAAAGAAACCCCATGAAAGACTCAAATTACTTGAAGGGTTTGCTTTTTTTAATAGTGACCTACGTGCAGTATTTCGGTAAAACGCTTTTAAATATAGACAATGTTCAATAGTATGGCGTTTGGATAATGTTTAGTTAAAAAAGAAGTCTCATTACACAATTATCAAACCTTATATATATATATATACAGGGTAGGGTGTAACTAAAATGCATGGCAAAATTTTAAGAAGCGATTGCTCACATGAAAACAAGTAAACGAGTTCCTATGAACATGAGTGAAATTCCGCTTTGTTTCGGAGATACAGCGTTTCCAACTTTGAGCCCAAAATCGACGCCAAAAATGGGGAGAAAATGAATAATTCTCATTAAATCAGAAACGATGCATTGAATGAAAAGTTCCTTTGCGGAAATTTGTTTCCAACAACATGGTTGACATGAGGAGTAAAAATACATGTCAGCGGTTTGTCAGTGTTGCCAACCTTGCATAATGTTTATTTTTTTCAAGTGGCACTACGTCGCGTTATTGTGTATTTGGCATCCTCTAGTAATGGTAAACAACTTACGTAAAGTACACACTGCAGTGTTGCAAACTATGGATTAAATATCCTAAGAAAACACGTAGTTTGTATTAGATTGCGAAAGTTTTTTATCCATAGTTTGCAACACTGCGATGTGTGTTTACGTATGTTATCATCACAAGAGGATGTCAAATATGCAATAACACGACGTAGTGTAATTTGAAAAAGAATAAACGTTATGCGGGATTGGCAACACTGACAATATGATGACATCTTATTTTCACTCCTAATATCCACCATGTTGTTAAAAACAAATTTCTACAAACGAAATTTTCCTTCAATGCGTCGCTTCTGATTTATTGAGAATTATTAAATTTTCTTCCCATCGCTAGGTGACGATTTTGGGCTGCAAAATGGAAACGTCGTATCTCCAAAATGAAGCGGAATTCCACAGGAACTTTTCTCGCTTGTTTTGATACCAACAATGACTCTTAAATTTGTACCATGCATTTTACTTACACCCTGTATATTACAGTACTGTATATGTATTATGGTAGGTGTAAATCTAAACCTTCGTTTCTATGCAAAATTAGCTGTTTTGGTAAGTATACAGCACCATTTTCTACGCTACAACATAGCTGAAAGCTACGAAATGGTTGATTTTAGACGAGTATTAAAAAGATAAAATATAGCACAAAATACGTATACCATATACATCTACTAGCAATGCCTCCTTCACATAGCAAATCTACTTCGGGTAGTTGGGTATTGTACTGCAGCAGGAGCGAATTAAATATTTTCTTTTATTATGGTACGTACTTACATAGTTATCCACAGACCAATGCCCGAATGTGAAGAATAATAGGTTAGTAAAATATTTTTTTTTGTCTTTTGTAGAATCCTATTGACACATTTGCTAAGCTACGAATAGTGCTGTCTATATTACATGCTATAGTTTAACTAGACAAACATTGTAGTGTAACTTAGAAAGACATTTTAACCCACATAACACAGGTATATTTTCACTGTATACCAGAAATATTTCTCGAGAAATATGCCAGGAATTGTCCTAGCCCATATATGGAATATAAATTAAATACGTTCGTCCTAATAGAGTTCCACGAATATTGCTATTTTACCAATTACTGTATCTTTGTTTGATGATTGACTGATGTTCGAGACCTATGTAATCTCTTTGAACAGATCAGATACGTTAAAATACGAGATGAGAGTGCATCTTTTTTCTGTTCATAGATATTTTTATACTCTGGGAATAAGTTATAAATTTGACATGGATATTCCTTTATTATGCCAAATTTTTATGTTCCTGGGAACTAATCCTGGCATATTTCCAATGTTCCAGTAATATTCTTGAAATATTGGGAGTTTTAAATGGAATATTGCTGGAATATGCTGCGCTATATACGATAATAAAATCAAATAAATGAGGTGTAAAATGACAGTGTAAAAAGATACGTGTATACCATAAATAAAGTGTAAGAAGCTTTATGCCTTGTGACATGTGTACTGTTGTATTTAAACGAGAAGCTTAAAACATTACTTGATAACTACTTTTTTTTTTAGGATGGCGAAGAACTATAACATATGTTTGAGATACAACATTAAGGCTATTTTACACTGAAACACGCTCCACCCCGGATTAGAACCCAAGATACTGATACTGCTTAAATGTTATTCAAAGTATGAATCACTAGATCACGGAGGCTTTTTTAGAAAGAAAGAGTGAAACTGAAGATTTATCTGTTGCTATACTTTAAATGATACAATTCTGTCAATATTATGAGGCATTTGCATTAGTACAGTTTGAGCTCGATAGACCGTAGCTGACTGACTATAGTTGATGTTAAAATCTATTAAAATTTTCACCATTTCTGGAAACTAGATGTAGAACGGAGGCCCAATTTAAAGTGGAGGCTTTTGTTCCCACAAACTCATTTATGTCATGTTGCAGGGCAGTACTTTAATTAAATATTTTAATTATCTCCAAATACTAATTAAATATCATTCTTCTTTATATATAGATTGATTGTCTACATCAGTTCTAAAATTTTGGTATAGTTTTCCTCAAAAATAAGGTTCATTACTGATAAAGAAAACTTAAAAGGAATATGTCCTGGCACTCTATTCTCAATCATATTTTGATGCATTGTCTTATCTCATAGGTGCTACACTCCAGCCAGCGTTTGCTGTATATTTTATGATATAGTTATGTAATGTGTATTTTTAAACGTGTAAGTTTTCTTGTCTCTCCACTGAAAGTCTTATCAACCTTGACACCTTTTGACACATTCCTTATCAACCTTGACACTTGGTATAACTAAGATAAGAAATTATGTTCGGAATAGTTATCAAGTACAAAACTAACGGTAATTATGGGTATTCTACCCGGAGGTAGGTGTATGATACAAAGAACCCTAGGAAAAGTGAACCCATGGTGGTTTGTCATTCCCTACCATCGGATGAAAAAGACATTCTAAGGACGGTACCCAAACTTTAGAATGAGATACAAACCACTTATGTCCGTTCTACCCAGATAGCACAAGGATAGACACCTCAGGATATAGGGGCGTTCAAGGGGGGGGGGGGGGGCTTCGCTTTGGGCCCAAAAACGGAATTCCCATGGGATGCCTGTATAACATATTTGGGACACACATGGGGTATCAACGGGACCTTCCAAATCCCATGGACATGCAAGGATCTCCGTTGGATCAGAGAAAGAAGCAAAACGAGTGTATTCTAGTTCTTGTCCGCATGGGACATCTGTATTCAATCCGACGGACGGATTTTGGAATATCCCAGTAGGATGTTCAAGGGACACGTACGGATCTCCTGAATATCTCGGGACACGATTCAACGGGTTAGGACGTCCCTGCGACGTCACCTCGGACATTGTGCTATCTGGAAGGTACTGAACTCCGGATATCCATCAGGGAGCATTACCATTCACCCTTGTATATGTATATACATGTGAGTGTATGTGCTTGTCCGAATTCCTCCATCCATGCGTCCGTTCCCTATCAGTACAGTTAAAAAAACCTGAGAAAGATGACAATCAGTATAGTTACTCCAAGTGTCAACAATTAATGCCAAACCTTAAAATACAAAGCAAGATGTAAAGAAAACTTACCAAAAGAATTATAAGTGCAATAACAATCAACAGTACAGCATACCAATGGTCCACTACCCACTTCTTTAGAGAGGCAATACTTTCATCCGACAAAAGGAGTTTACGTAATGTTGCTAATGGTCCAGAAGGATCCACCTAAAAATATATTTTCTAAAATTAGAATGACCAAGATTCGAAAAAAAGAAAAACAGACAGTAAATTCTTTTCAAAATATGACGAAGAAAAAAGAAAAACAATTCGTCAATATGACAGATTTATTGGTGTAATATCCTGCACATGTCTCCCGAAATCATACAAATTAAAGAAAGACACATCACCCAGAACTGGTATATACCATCACCAACATAGCATTGATGGATAATCTTCCATCTTCCTGGAGAAAAAGTCCTGATTATGCCACCGTTCATAATTGTATAGTTACGAGCGACTCAGTATAGGAATTATGCGTGGAACTGACGGGAAGCATACGGAGTAAGTTTACATTGGGCGTGAGCAATTTTATGTTAAATCTGATGTGTGTGCTGTTTGTATCGCGTATAATTAAAAAAATATATATCTATCCTGACTTTCTATCCTCTATCCTATTTCCGTGAATTGTGTAAATTGTTTGAGAATGTGTATAATAAAAAATTCGACTTTCTAACCTATTTCCGCGAAATGTGTAAAATACTGAAAAATGAAAAATATTTATGAATACAAAAGAAAAGAAAAGAAGTGTTTTTTTTTTTAAAAAAAAGAAGGAAAAACGTGATCTGAACGGAAATCGCACCACTGCCTCGCAGTCAACGATCCGGTGATCTACCAACTAGGCCATGATGGTAGCTGGAAGACAACGTTTTGACATGCTACTTTAATCTTGAACACGTAGTGGAGAGCAGATTGCTAATAGATGGAAGTACCTTCCCCATGAGGAAAATTCGGCGGGCCTCCGGTGGCCCATCAACCATGAAGGCGGGCCACCGTAGGCTTGCCTAATTTTCCTCATGGGGGTTATTTCCATGCATAATTCCCAAATTTAGTCCCTCCTGCATACTTTACTTCAAGATTGTGCTTTCTAGTTTACCTTGCACTTATGCAAAAGAACACACTATAATGCTTCCTGGAACTATCCGAATTATTAATGACTTTGTGTTTTTACTTTATGTGTGTTTGATGATGAGTCCAACTATAATCGAAATATCGAAATATTATTTCTTACTTACATAATGAAGGTACACATTGCAGATATAATTTATACACACTGACAGTAATCAAAGGTGCAATATTGTCATTATTTTGTATGTATAAGGCTTCTTTCAGTCTGGTACTAGAGAAATCCCGCGTGATAAATGTCTCCATTGGCGACGTTACATACCAAAACGACGGCCCTTGGTTCTGAAGCAAGTGCCTTCTCTTGTTTAAAAGATCAAACCACCCAAATACAAATAAATATCTTAAAGAATACATATTTACTATGGATACACACTCTGACCTACCTCTCTGCACTTTTGGAATACGTCACAATATCCATTGTAATCATTGCATGGTGTTCCTGGCTTGGCGTACATATCGGGAATGTCGTAAGGTGGTTTGTTCAACTGGAATGATGACCTAGAAGGAAAATATAACACAATGTATTACACGCTGAATGATCTGTTATTTTAATAGTGCTGCAATGGAACATACTATAACGCAAAACTATCAAATTACTGTAAGAATAGGAGTAGCTAACTTTTTCATAATTTTGGTTAAATTTAAAATGTTCAGTGGCTCCTCCTATGCTACTTTGTAAGGTGGGGAAGTGAATGTTGTTGTTTGATCATAAACAAATAGCAAGAAAATATTAGAAACTTGATTTCAACATGTCTGAAAAATGTATTAAAATTACTTTTAAAATACGTTCACTTTCTCTGAAAACGCTATCACAATCAGGGTTCCCACTCATTTGCCAAGATCAAATTCCCTGACTTTTCCAGGTCACTACTCAGAAATTTCCAGGTACCCCATTCTGTATATATATATCATAATTCCATGGGAAAATAAATTGCATGAAAATAAAGATACATCAAAATATTTCACTGTATTCTTTTCTTAAATTACTTCATGGTTGGCACATTAGCCTCCAAGTAATTTCAAAAACGATCTAATATTAAATACCTGCTGTAGCTAAATGAACTTCAAACAATAAGCTATCATATTCCCTGACTTTTCCAGGACTTTTTAGTGCTAAGCTGGATTTCCTGACTTTTCCTGGTGAGTGGGAACCCTGACAATACTTTCAAAACTTCGTTTTCAAATTGAAACGAACTGAGCTTGCCCTTTTCATAGTTGACTCTTGCGCCATCTAGTGTCGAACTTTCACGGGTGTGGGGGAAGAGGGGTCTTGCCTGTCTATTTGGCATGTCAATCACTCGCTACGTATGAGCGTATCATACAACATTGCACTTATTTTCCTCGCGATTCAGACATGCAAAAAGATGATTTTCAAAACTCGCCATAAAGTTGCTGGTCTTTAACAGATCCGTAAATTCAAACATCCCTCGACGTACCTTTCTAAACACATGAATATGCAGCCATATGGAGTCGCGAAAACATTCGTTCTTATAGTTTTAATAGTAAGTGTATTTGTGTGCACTAAAAGGACTTGACGATATAAATCAAGGTACGAACATTTTCAAAACAGTATCAATACAAACAGCTCCTTAGATTTTAAATTAATTAAATTTTGTTTTTAAAATGGGGACTCTAAAGAGATTGTATAATTATTTTATAACGCGTTCAAAATGTATTTTAAAACGGTGCTGAAAGAAGAAAAGTTTCTATTTTAAAATAATTTCCTCTAATTTTAAAATTATTTTCCAACATTGTGTTGTGGACTGGGTAGTTCTCTCCCAGTCGTCTATCAACATATTATTGAAGCTGCTAACTTCGGAAGAGGCACTAAACCAGTAAAATTGAAAAGGCTGCGTTACGAGAAAGATATAGCCGTAACTAACAGTGCCGCTTACTCCGGTTTTAAAACACGGACAAGTGCATAACACCGATTTTGATGCGAGTTTTTGTGTCATTATGATTCATACCCTATCCCCTACTACAAACATCTACACGCCGTCTCTGGGAAGAAACCTTCGTTCCAAGCTTAAGAGCAAAACTAAAACCCTGTTAAACCTTCCAATAATCTGTTGTTTTTATTTTTCTTCCCCAACATTCAAATTTCCTTACTTAACCCCTGACTTATTTCCCTATAAACATTTATCCCGTTGTTTTACCCATCTCAACTACCCCCACATCTTTTCTAATATTAACTCGGATTACGGCTCTTTTTCTGCCTACCACTATTTCTGACTTACTCTAAAACAGGCCCCAGCGGTTGACCATCCTGACTGGGAGGTTTTTCTCAGTCACACAAGGCAAATGCCGAGATGGTACCTTCAACATAGGCCCTGGCCGCCACCTTCCCAAATCTTCTCCTCTCCCCTATTCCGGCCTGAGCCTTCGATGCCTAAAGGCCATCAATAAAATGTAAATTCTAGAACACTTTTCAACCCCAAAATCCCTACTAGCCCCATTTCATTACAGTAAGCCCTTGTTTACGTTTTTTCAAATTAATTTTTAAGATAAAGATAAAATGAATTTTATGGGCGGTATCAACACTTTGGCTTACACCCGTCCCGAATTAATTTTAAAGTTTTTAGGAAACTTTGGCTCAATCCGGATGGATAATGATAGGAGAATTGGTGGAATGAAGAAAGTGGAAGGAAACGGGACAACCTTGAGAAAACCCATGCACGCGGTGTTTGTCCATCACAAAGCGCAAATAACATGAGCAGGGATCGAACCGACGATCTCAAGCACCAGAGGTGAGCGCTCTACCATTCAGCCACTGCAGTTCTACGCTTGTTTACTGTCTTAGTCCGATTTAGACGTCAGCCATCTTGAAACTATCTACTCTACTCTCTGATAGACCTCTCCTCTTTATCACTGATAATGAAACTCAATCTCGAAATATATAAGTTACTTTTAATTATGCTCGATGTACCTATCTGGACTATTCCAGTTTTTACTTTAGATATCTATATAGGAATAGATAAGTAATCGTGTGTCCAGTATCTGAACATCGATAGCAACTCTTCCGGAATTTATAGCAGTGGCGGCTCGTTACACAAATAATAGGTGAAGTACTATCAAAATCTATCAACACGTTCTTATTTACTTTGTTCATTAACATTTATCCTTTGGATTTCTGGGTTTGGACACGATACTGATAATACCGCTATCTGATCTTAGATGATGTTGACTAACTTTCTGGCCAATTAATACTTATTAATGCCAATTTTTAATTCATGCATTTCAAAATAATAAGTGAACTTGAACTTCACCAACTTCACCTGATGAGCCGCCCCTGATTTATAGCTAATGAAAATTGTGAAAAGATTGTAATTTGGTAAACCAATACAATAATGTATTCTCTAAATGCTAATATCAACACCTGGCATGCATACCACACACATAACCATGTTACTTAAGTGATTTTAGGCACGGCTCGATAACTGAACAGACCTCAGCCATTTTCACTACAGCGATAAGTTTCTTCATAACGATATTAATTGTAATGTTTTCTTTGTCTAACTACTGTGATCATAACGGCTATGGAATTTTTAACATTCATGCAAGATAATACCACACTAAATCTGATGAACAATTATGATTTGCAAATCATATGAAGATGTTCAAGTATTACATAAGCAAATTTTAAGTAATTTCTAGACCCCCCTCCTCTTGTGCTTACGTAAGACTTGTCAAATTTCTTATCGTTATTTCGTTTTCCAAAAGAAATGTTTACATCTTTACACCTACACTAATATGTTTTTAAACGAACCTTTAAGCATTGGTCTAATCGCTACCTTCCCTATTGTCAGATCAAATAAGAAAAGCCTGAACCCCCTCCTCCCTCGAATGCTTACGTAATACTTGAACGACACCTAACTAAATTTATTTTTTCTGTTAATATTTCTAATATTCATCAGTTTCTAATTTAACGTTAATACTTGGTAATACATGTTAAATAGCTTGAATGTTTTAAGAGAATACTTCACAGTGAAAAGAAAGCCATTAATAACATCGTTTCGTGTATTTATATTTCTATTTTTAAAGCAATTTATAAGCACTCATATTACTAACAGTTATACATTAATTTATGGCGTCAAGAACTAAGATTTAAACTCTACTTACATGCAAGGATATTCGTCTCCTGGTAACTTGCAACATAATTCACAAGCTTTGGTGGCTGAATCCTGAGAGCCAGGAATACATTGGCAAGATTCCAAACCGTATGCTAAGCATATAGAGCCTGTACATTCCTGTAAAACAATAGAGAAACAATTATTAATAAGGGCACAAGGAAATGTGCGTAGTAGAATGTACAGACCGGCCGTAGCTCAGTTGGTAGAACATTGGCTTTGCATTCGGAACAGAATAGTCCCAAGAATAATAACAGTTTTATTTCTCTTTATTTGAAATTTAAAAAAAAAAAGATTAAAAAAATCAACAGTCCTCAAGTTTGAAATTAATTAGTTTAGTCTTTCGTTTTAATTATTTTCTTCAAATAGAACAGCCATTATCATTAAATTATTAAAAGTTTCCTGTTATAATTAAAGATTTAAAAGTTGTCATAATTAAATAATTGAAAGTTGACTGTTATAATTAAAAGTTTTCATAATTAAAAATTAGCTGTTATAATTAAAAGCTGTAACAATTAAATAATTAAAAGTTGTCTGTTATAATTAAGTTGTCATAATTAAATAATTAAAAGATGTCGGTTATAATTAAAAGTTCCCATAATTAAAAGTTGTCACAATTAAATAATTAAAAGTTGTCTGTTATAATTAAATAATTAAAAGTAACCTGTTACAACTAGGTTGCCATAATTAAGTAATTAAAAGTTGTCTGTTATAATTAAAAATGTCACAGTTAAATAATTAAAAGTTGTCTGTTACAATTAAATATTTAAAAGTTGTCTATTTCTGATCGTTTCGTAAAAAAATAAGCGAGCTGTAAAAATTACATGATACAGCAAGTTGCAATGAGTTCCTCTTATCCTTACCAGGGAGGATACTAAATGACAGTGTCACCTACCGTTAGTTTTGAGAACTCGCTCAACATCAATCAGAAAATTGCGATCACGAAAGATAAGATACAGAGAAAACTACTTTCTTAAATTATAAAATTTTAAAACAAGACATTTAAATTCTAATAATTATGACCAAAATCTGTTCTTCAAAATTGCATTTTCAACTTGAAAATAAGAAATGAAACATCGGTACAATTAACTAAACTTCAAAGGTGTGAAGTAGATAAGTATACTTACTCCCATGAAACACACGAACTCTTCATTGCAAATAGTTTTGTTTGGTTTATTCGTAGATGGTGGACACTGCGGACCACGTCCATCACAATAGCTGGAATCTCTACATCCATTATCATCACGACACTTGTCTCCGAAACGCAACTGGCACTCGGGGTTGCAACAAGGACCCTACAAGAAAGAGAAATCAAATACAGCTTAATCTATATAGTGTTACCAAAATTTTACTATTTTATAGTAATTCCAGCAGTGTTTACTGAAAAAAATGTAGATTTTAACATTGCTTTCTCAATATGGATATACGAGGCCTTGTATAATTATATTGAGGCATTGTATTCATACTTAATTTAACTCAAAGAAGCTGAAGGCTTTACACTTTATTGTAAAAAGCCAGCGCAAGCGTTAGGGAGGGAAGAGGGTCTTGGACTTAGTGAGAAACAAGAAGAAAAGTCCTCTAAAGGGAGAAGAACAAAGAAAAATTGTATAGTGTTCTGTGTATGAACTGTGAGGCAGTGGATATAGGAGGGACAAAAAAGAAATTACAGGAGAGGCTTAAACAACATAAGGATGACATTAGACTAAAAAGAGACAGAAATGCTATTTACAAACATGTACAGGAGGAGGCGTATGATATAGACTGGGAAGGAGTGATACTTAATGGTGTAAAATAAATATAATGTGGTTTGTATGAACTAATTGTGGCACTAAGGTATTCTAGACTCTGGCCTGCTCACCTAATGGCGAACTACATGTAATGAAACATCACCAAGTGCCATGACCCTCTGCCTTACCGTGGCATTGTACCAAATTCCCTTGTACAGTCACGAACTAAACTAAATGAAGGTTGGCATTATAAGAAATAGTAGCATTTTTCTCCAGGATAATTGTTGGACTGGGCGCCTCATAGTTAGACAACCAACATCACAGTACAAATATGCGCGAAAACATGGATATTCCTCCATTTGGAGCAAGAAAGAATTGACTTGTTCAGCATCATGTAGAGAACCACGAGAGAGTTAAACAGAAATCCCATTCTTGTCTTGTTCAAACACACACACGCACACAGAGAGAGAGAGAGAAACAGAGAGAAAGCATGGAAGAAGACGGGGAAAGAGCGAAAGAACAGAGAATAAAAAACAAGGAAAAAGGGAAAGAAAAATGGCGCAAGACATGGAAATAAATGACATTTGAACATTTATAAACACACAGTCTGCGTCTCTCTCCCCTTGAACGCAGAATTTGTAATACATTTATATTTATTCTTACCGGTTGGGATTGGCGAATAAGCGCGTAGCCACCAAGTGGGATTTACTTTCTTGAGTTCTGAAATCTAGGATATATATAAATAACCCGCTGAGGGTGGCGAGTTTAATGGCTGATTTAACAACATATTTGTTATGGTCAGCGTGTGAGACTCTCATTCGTAAGGTAAGGTCCCTGGATCGATTCGACGAGTGACTTTCCAAATATTTTCTTCTAGGAATTAAGCGCAGTAAATTCTGTTCGTGATAGATACTAACAGAGATTTATCCCACACAGGGAGAAAACCACAAGACAGAGCTAGAGGAGGGGGGCATGGAGAGAGAGAGACGCAGACTGTGTGTTTATAAGCGTTCAAATGTCATTTATTTCCATGTCTTGCGCCATTTTTTCTTCCCCTCTTTCCTTGTTTTCTCTTCTCTGTTCTTTCGCTCTTTCCCCGTCTTCTTCCATGCTTTCTCTCTCTCTTCGTGTGTGTGTGTTTGAAAAAGACAAGAATGGGATTTCTGTCTAACTCTCTCGTGGTTCTCTAAATGATGCTGAACAAGTCAATTCTATCTTGCTCCAAATGGAGAAATATCCTGGCATACCATGTTTTCGCGCATATTTGTACTGTCATATTAGTTGTCTAACTATGAAGCGTACAGTGCAACAATTCTCCTGGAGGTAGTGCTGCCATCTTTTGTTAGAGGTCGTTGTTTTACATTAACCTTACATAACGTACCAGAAGAGGCGATATAAAGACCACAAGCAAAGAACGCGCTTTGTCCATTTTGGCCCAACTGAGATAAGAGTGATATCTATTTCCTCCTTGAAGAGTCTTTTTAACAAATTATGTTGCAAGGAGAGAATATGCATAATCCGTCTGTTACAAGGATTTTTTTTTTTATGTGTAGGTAGACGTAACTGATTATGGAACGCTATCCTGTAAAATCAACAAAATGGACATAGCACGTTCTTTTTCTGTGGTCTTCATACGGTACAGGATTTCATTCCGCTTAAGTGTTCGGTGAATGGTACCAACTCAAAAGAAGGGAAACAGTTCTTTTGAAGAAATGTCGAAATGTAATTTCGACGTCAAATCTGACGTCATTATTTGCAAATCCGACTCTGACATGAAGATTCGTAAGATGACAAAATGAAATGTTCTCCTAAGAAACTGCCTGGTTGCTATATGGATATTTCTATTGCAAATATCCCTGTAAAAATTTGATATCCTGACGAGATAGTTGTTGCTGGAAAATGGAGGGGAACGTAGAGGATCGCCGTTCCCCCAGTAAACTAAACTATGTGTCTAGGGGGAACGTGAGTGATCGCAAACTCCAAGAGTGAATACAGCAAACCACCACTATTCATACTTCCGACAGGCGGCAAAATTACCCCTTCTCACTACTTGAAATTCTTTGAAAGTTCAAAACACTCAGAAATATTGCAGATTTGTTACTCCGCCTGGAGCAGACGATTTCAGTGATATTTCGAGAACACTTAGCCGTTGTTAGTGGGACACTTCTATCCGATTTTTCACTCATTCATACAAAGAGGTCGAAGAACCTATAGCTCTGAATCGTTCCGACGAAACATTCTCTCCCATCAGCCCCAAACATACACTTGTGCAAGAAAGTGGTAAGAAATCTCCTCTTAGTGTTTCTTGGAACAAATACAGAACATATTGAAAATCAGAACGATATTTCAATGTTGATTACGAAGCCCTAACAGTGGAAGAATGAAGTTAGTAATTCTAATGTTTATAAAGGACGAACATAGATTGGAATTCGAAGGAAATGGAAGTTAGCATTCTTTTCTGCAATCCGCAGTTCCCATAGGGATTCTTTTCAGCGTTACTGTTACTATTTCGGTGTTTGCAATCTGCAGTTCTCAAAGGAAAAATATTTCCGCTCCTTTATTTATTTTTTTTGCAATGTGTTGTTCTCATACGGAAATACGTGCGTTCCCCAGTAAAAAAAAAAATCAATTTCCAGCACTGTACTTATATCAATGGAATACAGAGCACTGTAATTAATTCCCATCATTGTTATCTGATTAAGTGTATTCATATACATAAAAGAAAATACAACTGAGAAGTCCAGTAGCCAAAGGATACAAGTGGCATTCACGAATAAAAAGTTTGAGTTAATCTTTTATATATAACCCGAAATATATGTGACACAAAACTGTCATATATTGTACAAAGAAACCTTGGGCCTTAATGCGTCCATGTACAAAATATGACACTTTTGTGTCACATATATTTCGGGTTGTATATAAAAGATTACCTCGAACTTCCTTTTATCGTCAATGCCGACAAACTATCCATTTTGTTCAAAATTTTCGTCTCCAACAACCCATGCTATCTCACTTAGTTACAGCCGACCAGAATAGTCGTATATGCAGTAGGGCCCTGTGCATGACGTTGCGAGTTCAAATCCCGCCTGAGAGATGGATATATACTTATGGTTTTAAAAACAGTGCTCTCATATCATCGAGACGGACCGAAACCGATGGGCGTAAAATATAGCCCATCGTTTTATTCTTTAGCTACACACTTTCACACCTTAAAATATAATAAAGATAAAACTAGACTGTACTAAGATATTACCTGTGACGGGCTGCATATACTTCCGGGAGTTAAAGTGCAAGGTTTCTTGTCTCCTGGATAGGTGCGCATTGGGTAGCAACACTTGTCACGACAATCCTCTTCCCATCCACAGTCACATTCTTCGCCTTCTTCTACGACACCATTTCCACAGATTGCTCTCTGGGGTTCTGTAAGTTAAGAAAACTCGATCAGTGCTTGATAAAATACTGCAAGTACAATCAACACCACCAATTTAGTCAGTTCGAGGACAAGGAAAGCGTTAGTTAACTGGGCATGCTTTATTACTTTTGATTACTAATAAAACTGGACTGTGTACGCAAGTTATAAGCCACTCTACACTATATATGAGGGATTCAGAAGCCTGCCCGATGCCTTTTCGATCCTTTATCTTAATTGCCGCTGTAATGGGTCAGTTGATAGAGCGTTGGTTTCGCACTCGCAAGGTTCTGGTATCGAAACATGTAAGCAACTATCTTGATAGGCTTTTCCAGAGTTTTTCCTCGCCTACATCAGTCTAATGTCGGGATGGTGCCTTCAAACTAGGCCAGTACCTTCAAACTTCCTTCCCATATCCCTCTCTCTGAATGTCTCTTGTAAATGGGACTTAGTTCTGTCAATCACAAATTATGGAACACGGTTCGTATCTGGATATCAGATTAGACAACACTCTATTCTACCTACCACTCACTCACGTCACCTGGGATTCTGTTAAGATTTCTATTTTCGGGGGTGCAAACCACCCAAAAATTAAAGTTGGGTCTGTTCAAGAAGTGGGAAGGGGGTTCCGGCAGAAAACCTGAACGTCACGTTCACTGACAGATTTTGACTCGCCAGAAATCTGAAGTTATATCTATCCAACCAATCACTGCCCACATAGCAATTATGATCTGTCTCAAAATTGAATCAAACTTACTTTGACAAGTGAGACAGCTTGATACAAGGTTGAATCAAATAATCTAGTTTACAAGAATCAAAGCTGAAATAGCCTTTGACAGGGCAAGAAAGGAGAACTATTGACTGCTTTAAAAATAATACAAACGTTGCCCTGGGGCTGAACCTCGCCCGCTCTAATAAAGCCATTTTCAATTCAATTCAATTCAACCAAACAGATTGGTGTGCCAATCTGATCATATAGTCACCAGACCACGGAATCACACGCCTTAGCTTGCTTTACAAGAACTTAGTTCACAAGATCGCAAGAGATGCCTGTAGTAAAAGACTGGCAATTGGTGTAGAATGATGGGACTTCAGCACACTAAGACGACAGCAAAAGTGTAGCGAAACAAAATTTAAATAAATAACAAGTTTGACAATTTTCTCATATATAAGTGCTTGTTCCAACAAGTTTGTTTATTCAGGTCAACACAATATCAAGTTTGACAAGCTCAAAGCATGTGACTGACAACCTTGTTGCAAGCTAGAATGCTATCTCGGATATTAAAGTACATTGCTAAATGAAACTAAAAAATAAAAATCCACGGATAAAAGCGTATTGTGGGGTGATTTGAAAGCAATAAACGTGCTGTTTTGTCAAGCTTTTATACATTCGTGCAAGGATCACACAATAAGCGGGTGCGTAAGATTTCATCACATTTAATCACCGAAAACAAGAAAACCTTATAGGCTACCGTATATAACTTACCAGTGAAACATCCTTTGGGGTTTCGGGCCTTGGCGTTCAGAACAGGGTTGATACTATTTAAACTACAAGGAGAGAACTTGTTGTTGTTCCTTTTGTCGCCAGATGTTGCACGAGCGAACATTATGAAGTTACCGTCCTCGCCACCAGGTGTGCACAATTCTGGATCATGCTGAAAAGAAAAAGAAAGAAGTAAATATATAAATGAATAGGAGTTGAGTAAATGATAATAATCTTTATCATTATTACCAAGATTTGGACTCCTTAAAGAAATAGTTCAGAAAGAATATAGCACATCATTTTTTTAAAGGAAATTTGTAAATAGTGCGAATAATTAGAACGTTCCTTTAGTTGTAGATTGTAACGAACGGGTACAAACAAAATTACAATTATAAATGCAATACGTTTAAACTAAATATGTAAATATCGTGACGAAAGAAGTTAGAAAGTCTTCTGTTAAATAAAAGCAGAAAAATATTGAGCGGTCCTTTTACGGCTCCAATGTCGTTTGTAGTTTTGTCTGTCTATTTGTAACATGTCTCTGTCTTACATGATACCAATAAGATCTAATCAACCAGAAAAGTTGTTCTGAAATCCTTTCTTCTTTTTTTTTTTTCACCGAGAATTACTTCTTCAAAATCCTGAAAAACAACCTGCAAAGCCCGCTCTCGCGAAATTTTGAAAGCTTGATTAACTTCCCATTTTACTATAAAATACTCCTGTAATTAAATGGTGTGTAAGGTATTTGCGGACATTTGCGCATATAAAATAAAACAGTTCAAATCTGTATATTGTGATGAAAATGTGTGCGAATGTGCAATAGTAGTTCAGTTACATGACTATTCAATAAAATCCTCTTGGACAGGAATGACGGCTTCAATACGGGACATCGAGCCGCCGTAGCTTAGTGGTAGAGCGTTGGCATAGCATTCAGGAGGTCGTGGGTTTGATCCCAACGGACGACCATCCTCACTGAAGTTTCTCCAGTTCTTCCTCAGTCATACCAGGCAAATGCCGGGATGATATCTTCAACATAGGCTCTGGCCGACACCTTCCCGAATCCTCTCCCCTATCCCGGCCTAAACCTTAGATGCCTAAAGGCCATAAATAAAATTAAAATTCAATGCGGGACCTGAAGCAGCGACTGAAGAAGCAAATCAAAAGATTCCTATTCATTTGGGAAATTATCTGGACAATGGCGGTCTGTAGAAAAGAGATGGTACTATGGGACTCATGTTCAAATACGCTACACACATATTAGTCCATGGGATTTAAATCGAGTGAGTACGGACGCCACAGGTTTGGTGTCACATGATCGTGGAAATTGTAGGCCAGTCATTGTTGGATGTCATGACTCGTGTGGGTAAGTGTGGAGTCTTGCGGTCGTCTGTTAGTCACACCAGTGTTCGATTTGCTGGGGGGCTGGGGTGCCGTAGACTTCTGAGGATTTCCTCCCCGGTTGTTGATTCCGAATATCATCGCAACAAGGGATGAAATCTTTATATTTCTACCCAAACAGATAGTATCTTGAAACTTACCAGCAACCATTAGTTTTAAGATCCTCCCTTCGTAATTTATAGCGAATCGAACACTGGGTGACGCCGTCTATCCTTGGTTTAAAATCTGTTTTAGCTCTTCAATGTAGGCAGCAGGAATAACGCTAATACATTACTAAAAGAAGTGGGGTGGCATGGCACGTTCCTCACTACTCATCATTCCTAACACTATCGCCGTTGCTAGAAACCTGATGTGCATAACCCTGGGATTGTCTGTAGTAACATCACATAACAACCGGCCATTTCATTTCGTCTATTCATCACTTGGTCCCGACTGAAGTTTTTCATCAGAGAAAAAACAGAGCATGCCATTTTCTTCTTGGTTCATCACTTTGTGGAGTAACCGCTTTGCACAAAGCAGGCGAGTTTCCTGTGTTCTCGCAAACATGAAGTGAGTAAGTGACCTCTTCTCATCGCTTGCAACCTCTGATTGTGCCCCAAAAAAGCCTCGCCGCGATGGTCGTCATGGAATTTGCGAGGTTATCATCTGCACGTGCTGTATAAACTTGTGTGTTCTGATAGTGTCCAAAGGATGAGCACACGTCGTTTTACTTTCGTTATAGAATCTACGCGCACTCCCCCTGAAGCTCCCAACTCGTTTCGAACTTTGTTCACAAATAACCTGGCAAGTGGCAACTTTCAGAAACGTCGCACTCTCTAACTCAGTGTAGTCTGCGCATATGGCAACAACCAGAGCGGCTTCACTTCATCTGATGCGTCCAGATATATTCGGCCATGATGCACTTGGGATAACGTATATAAGGGAGCTATGCGGGACATAGAAAATGTCTTCAAATATCCTACGAACCCTGTATGTTACATTCTTAAACTTCTTTTTAACATCATAAAATGCTTTCAAAACCTGAAAATAACCCGCCAAAATATCGGATATATCAAAACGTTGCATACCTCCCCATTTATTTAGATATCACAATAATGCAAAGGAATCTTGGTTAGAAAATAAAAAATAAAAAAATATTTTCGAATATATTATAAATAAAGTGTAGCCTGTGTATGTTGTCACTGTCAGAACTTGGAGAAATTAATTACCAATAGTACTATATATTTATTTATTTTTTTAGCGAGAAGTGATTACAGAAGAGAACATCTGGGAAAGTAGAAAGAAACGTGAAATTCCAAGAAACTTCATATCACGCAGTGTTGTCAGGTGAAGGGAAATTTCCTGGACAACAGGAAATTCTTTCATATGGAGGGGGAAAAGGGAAAAAAGGCCAATACTCGGGAATTTTCGTCGAATCTATGACACTGTTTCATATTTCAAAAATGGAAAGTTCGAAAGTCAAGAAAAATTGTTTCGTTGGCTATATGCTGTTTTCTGTAGTTAAACTTCTCGTAGAATATGCACCCTTGTGTTTGATCATGTACCTCTTTTTCACCGCTCTCTCTCTCTCTCTCTCTAGCTGTAAATGAATACTATTTTACTGTTGAGACAAACACGATGTAATTAACTTTGGGATGATCACAGATATAAACCTCTTGTTCTATCTTCCACTCAACAATCATTGTTTCTCTCATTCTCAGTAAAAATAAACGTTGCACAACAATTAAAAACATTTAAGTTGATAAAAAAAGAGAAATTCTAAACTATATCCTTTAAAATGTTTTGATAATAAATCCCTGTCTACAATTGATTAATATCGTTATTAACAAACTTCTTTTTACCCATTAATAATAGATCAAATTTCGAAGTGTTTTATTTCCAAACGCATTACACGTATAATAATGATTGATACAGTACTTTAAAATACGATGAATCATTTGTAGTAAGCCTGTATTGTTTGGCGCATAATAGCACAAATCAGAAAGTACCAAGTTAGAGGCCATTATGAGGATACCTATGATGTAGACAGATTATAATATAGCTATATTACTCCCCACACAGTAAAAAAAAAAAAAAAAAAAAAAAAAATAGCTGTGTTAATTTAACACAACGCGGTGTCCCAGCGTGACTACCACTTTTGTGTGTTAAATCAACACAACACACGGTGTTGATTTCTGTAGCGTCTGCAGCTAGATTTGAACATGGGTTGCTCAGTTAGAAGTCGAACGTCTTACCGACTTGGCTAAATCGTCAGACAGAAAAAGCACTAGATGCAAACGATATAAAAAAATGTTGCTAAACCCCAAACACAAACAAAGTTACTCTCAGGACTTATGCCATGATTTAATCACTTTTCCATTGGTCAATTAGGGATCACAATCCCCATTTATTGAGAATATGTTCCATTTTTTATGAAAGCAAGCGCAGCATTTGACATGCTGTTGTGTTAAGAAAGAAGTAATGTTGTTCAAGTGTCTCGCTGTCGCCATCTTGCTTGTTTTATAGAAATAGAATATTCTCAATGAATGGGAATTCTAGTTCTCAATTGACAAATGGGAAGTGATTAAACCATGGGATAAATCGTGCAAGTAACTTAGTTTGTTTTGGGGGCTCAGCAACACAAATTTGTTCCCATTCACTGTTTAAATCTATAGTGTAGTCGTTTAATTAAGATGTTGTTTACTAAATATCGTTTGCATCTAGTGCATTTTGTGTCTGACGATTTAGCCAGTCGGTAAGACGCTCGACTTCTAACTGAGCAACCCATGTTCAAATCTCACTACAGCCGTAACTTCATTTTTCACAGTAGCGAAATCAACACCGTGTGTTGTGTTGATTTAACACACAAAAGTGGCAGTCACGCTGGGACACCGCATTGTGTTGAATTAACAAAGCTATTTTTTGCAGTTCGTGGATTTGTAGTGCACAAGGTTTGTTTTAATTAATTTTAACAAACAAACAATTTCGTTTTCTTATTGTTATTACTTTATTCCTATGTTTTAAAGGTTCAGTAATGTTGAAAGTGATTAAGAATGCGGGAATTTTTTTACAAAAATCGGGGAAAATTGAGCCTTTTAGGGAAATATTGTGGTAGAACCTGACAACACTGATTTCATGTGAAAAAAAAAAACACCATTTGCGTGTCTGTAGACTACTTCTCTTAGTATTAGTTCAAGTTTTTTCCGCTTTTCCTTTAAGCGAGTGTGTACAAAACTGTTTCCTTTAAAAGAATGTCCTCTCATTACGTGACAACAATGAAAATGCGCTAAGAAATGTTTGTCTCTGTTTCTTTCGCTTGGACGATTGTTGAACAAAATGTTCGGTGCTTGTATTACTGCCGTTTCTTGAGTGTAAATGCTCATCTTCCCAAGTTCAAGGAATTTTGAAAAAAGAATCTCTGGAACAAAGCCAACCATCCCATTCTATTCGCACATATTGTGAGACATGCTAAATAAATGAGTTTCAACGCGTTACACTCAACAATGTGGGTATCCTAACAACAATTTAATTTGTCCATTCTAGGTTGTGAGAAGGGACAGAAATGAGAGAACAGCTTGCTATTCACGGAAATGCTATTCATTAACGTAATTACTGAAAATGCATTTTGGTTATACGAATACAACGACCCAGTGCAAATATTTACGATTCGTCGTCAAGTGCATATTAAACAAACAATGCGATGTAATGAGAACTATTGTTATTGTGCATTTCCTTGCCTTTTGGTTTTATTGTTGACTCTGAAGGATTGAGAGTAGATCAAACAAAAAGCTTCAATTACCTAAATAACAGACGTCTCCCACATCCTATCTGTGGCTAGTTTTGTACAATACCATAACGTATAGCGTTTATTAGTACAAGGACCACTATAAACTACAAATAACCAATTGTGAGGGTCAGAACTCAAGCTAAGGAGTGCCAGCCGTGGGAATGACATTAAGATATATATATATAAAATCGAGCTCACCTTTTATATACGTACACTGAACACGAAATATATGCGACACAAAATATTTGTGTCACCTGTTTCATGTTATGTTATAAATGATGATCGAATCTTTCCTTCTTATTTTTTTTAATATTACTTGTATCCTTTTACTTGTGAGTTCTTCAATAGAATTGAATGGCAGTGCTGTGTAGGCCTGTAATCTGAAAGCAGGGATTCTGCCAGCATTCGCAGTTTTGGGGGACGAGAGGTACCGTACACAGCCAAAATTGTGGGGTTAGCAAGGTTTAAATAGAGTCTCTACCGATTTTTGGCTGAATTTTTAAAAGCTACGGGGAGTGTTCGACAATTCGAATATGATTACAAAGAGTTTTCCTAATAATAAAATAAGACGTTTTGATATAAAAACAATTATTAATAGCCATGAAATGCTTGCTCATGTCACATGTGCTTCTATCTTACGACGATACAATCTCGAAAATACAAGAAACATGATACCAAGATGTATTTTCTGGATAAGATGAACTTTGGTTTCTATTCTATGAGAAAGTGTTTGAAAAAACTGTAAAGAAAACAAACAAAACAGCATACTTACAGGTGATCCAAAATTATGTCCAATTTCGTGAGCAAGTGTGACGTGGGAGACGGCCGGTGGTACATGCTTTCCATAATTGAGCAAAGTTACGATGCCTGTATTCAAACTCTTCAGACTCCCTCGGTAATGCTGAAATAATAATAATACTTATTTTCAGAACATGATAATTATTAGAACGTCTTCATGTTAGTGTCAGAACGTTCAATTTATATATATATATATATATATATATAAATCACAGCCATATTCAATCCACTAGTGGATGAGGCCTCTCCCCGAAGGAAGGAGTTGGTCTATTGCTCCCACGCTGACCAGACGGGTTGGGAGAGGAGAGCCGAAGCTCTCACTGTGATCGCTACTGTATTTTATTCACAGCAGCTCCCCAATTGTC